>MDKI01190800.1:0-102347 GCA_005239505.1 Nicotiana paniculata
GGTATACGATGATGATTTTGCCCACAGTGGCCTTTATGATATGATGGGATGCCCTCAGAGGCTAATGATGTTATAAAAGATGTACCTATGCACGACATGACATTCATACGCATATGCATGATGCCAAAAGTAATTTATAATTTACAAATTTATTCAGGCTTACAAGTTGAGGCATGTACTCTATATGTCATCCATGTCTCTTATGTATTTATTTATGTGCCTTACATACTCGGTACATTATTCGTACTAACATCCCTTTTGCCTGGGGATGCTGCATTTCATGCCCGCAGGTCCCGATATACAGGTTGAGAGCCCTCCAAATAGGCTATCAGCTCAGCGGAAGATGTTGGTGCACTCCAATTGCTTTGGAGTTGCTTGTTTGGTTAGTATGATTTAGACGTGTATCGCTTGGTATGGCGGGACTCTTTCCTGACCTTTACGACATTTATGTACTCTTAGAGGCTTGTAGACATATGTCATGTGCATGAAAGATTGTACGGTTCTGTCGGCCTATGTTTTGAGTTTATAAATGATTATGTTGGCCTATTAGACTCGTATGTCACGTGTATATGATGATGTAATAAGAAAGATACGTTACATTGGTGCTCGGTTGAGTAAGGTACCGGGTACTCATCGGGGCCCATCGGTTTGGGTCGTGACACCAACACACTAGCACTTAAATAAACAGATGAGGAAATAATCCAACAGAAAGCTAAACATGATATCGTCGACAAATATAGAAGTGAAAAGTACAACTCATACAAAATCTTGGCACGCTTTTAAAATAACTATAACTTGAATCAAATATAATAATAGTTCTCTCAATTCTCGTGTAAAACTGATACCTATAAATAATACTTACTCCATTTCGTAGAATGAATCTAGAAAAATATAAGTGTGCATGCTAGGATCGTTTTTTCAACAACTCACGGCACAATCTATATGCGTGACATAGATCATGCGTCCAATAAGCACCAAAAAAATCATGAGTGCCTACGCTCACAGGGCCCAAGGTAACATGGGTAATCACCTAACTCCGGAGGGACGAATCCATAATCCAAGTGTCGATCAAAAATTCAGCTTGAGCTCGTGCCCTAAAACCCGAAAAAACTCACAAATCCCAAATACCCATTCCAATACAAATCCAAATTTACAAGTTTCTTCCGAAACTGACTCCAAATCGGGATTCAAATCTCTATTTTTCACTTTAGAAAAGTTTTGCCAAAACCTCCAATTTTTCCCTCTTAGATTCACCAATAAAATACAAAAATCAAAGATAAAATCATCAAAATAAATATCAAATCCAAGTAAATAACACTTATCCCAATCCAAGTAGTGTAAATCGCCACTAAAATCGCCCCAATCTGAGCTCCCAATCTCAAGATATGATAAAATAAATAAAACCCTCGATTATAAGTGTTCTGCCTAGCAGCTACCGCACGTGCGGTCCAAATGTCTCTTCTGTGACACCGCATTAGCAGAAAATCCCTCGTGGATGTGGAATCAAATTTAAACGCCGACCATTCACTTTTGCAGCATAACTCCGCTTCTGCGGTCCAAGTGGCACACATGTGTAATTTCTTCTTCGATCAGGCATCTGCATCAGCGGTCTTCTCTTGCCCAGCCTTCCTCTGCACTTGCGACCCGTTGTCCATATCTGCAGACTCGCACCTGCGGACCCAACCTCTCAGGTGTGAAATACCAAAAAATAAATGCCTACATGACAACACAAGACAATCTGAAATCAATCAGAAACACACCCGAGGCCCTCGGGACTCCGTCCAATCACACCTACCAGTCAAAATATAACACAGAACTAATCGAAATCTCAAATCACACAAAATAATATCCTAATCACAAATCGCACCATAATTCAAGTCTAATGAACTAATCAAATGCAACTTTCAAAACTCACGTCGAACCATGTCTAACCAACTCGGAATTACCTCAAATTTTGTATACAAGTTCCAAATGACATAAAAACCTATTCCAACCCTGAAATAACAATCTGAACCTGATAGTAAGAAAGCCAACTCTCAGTCAAACCTATGAACCTTCCAAACCTTCAAATATCTAACATTCTCCAATTAGAGCCAAAATAACATAGGAATATGCAAATCAAAATACGGACATACACCTAAGTCCTGAATCACAATACGAACCCATTAGAACCATCAAAATACCATTTTGAGGTCGTTTATATAAAAGTCAAACATCGATCAACTCTTATAATTGAAACTCCCAACCTTGGAACTAGGTGTTCTAATTCACTCCAAAACTTCCCCGAAATCAAACCAGTTGTCCCTGCAAGTCACATAACAACAAAGAAGCTTACAAAATGCATCAAATAGAGGAATTAGGCCAAAATATGCAAAACGACCGGCCGGGTCTTTACATCCCTCTATTTATTCACTTCCAAATTATGATCACAATAGGCCTCCCTTTTCCTTTTCCGCTTTTGTTTCAATGTTTAATTGCTCCTACATTGCATATTTTATCTATTTTATGACTTACTCTAACTATTTTCATGTTTCTTTGTTTTTCCTGCTTTATTAGTTCTTTTCAATTTATTTTCTTACACTTTGTTATAATAACAAATTATTTGACAATATATTACCGCATTTCATAAATATTCTTTTAACATCATATTCCACTCGATCCCATTATCAAATCAGAGCTTGATGATTCAGCGCGCTTTTCAAAGTTACCCTTTAAATCGGGAAGGCTTATTTGTGGTACACTAGTCGATTTACGGTGCAATCGTCGGTCCCGTACCTTACCCTCTCAAGTTGTTCTCTTGAGAGTACTCGTTAGACCTTTAGAAACATACTATAGAAGAAACTATGCATGTATCATGTTGATCCTACAATGGATAAATAGCCTTGGTGTATTAAGTTCGTTTTGACAACCTTGACAAAGTCTAATTGGATTTTCTATAATCCCGAGCGATGACTTTCATATCTTATATGCATTCTTTTGGAGAAAGACGTGCCAATATGCCAACTATTTTCTTTAATTAATCACATCAAGGATGGGGTAAGTCTAAACTTTTGGAATTACAAGAAGGATGACGTACGAAATTCCTAGGTTTGGTACGGTTCAAACTATCCCGCCCAAGTTGATTGAGTGGTGGAATGATCTTCCGGGGTGTGACCAGAGTCATTTCAGGTGTTTGTTAGGAAATGTGCCTTCCTTAATGGGGAGAAAACCATGTAAGAAAATTATTAAATCTGCAACCATGTCTTGGGATGAAAAGAACGTCATTTTAAATCTGGAAATGACACCATTGCTGGAAGAATTTGGAGCTTTTGCTAAAATCCCTTGGAATAGTCCTGGATTTCTAGTAACATAAATTGCATGCCTCGTGGTTTCCTCAAGATTTTTTGAATCAAGAATAACCACGAACTTGAATGCTTGAAAGAGTTATGGATCTCTTTTGATTTCTTGGATGAAGGATATGAATGGTAAAGCATACATGAGGTTTCTTAACGAGTTTTCCATCACATATTGGGTTGGATTCACCAAAGGGTTTTCGCTTCCATTCTGTATTTTCTAGGGTTGTTAATCTTACAAAGGCATGAAAGAAAAATTCACTCCCGATTGGCCATGGTAACTAGTATTGCAATGGAAAGGATACTCTATCAACTTATAGTCCTTTAAAAAGTAAAAAATAATAATAAATACAATATTATTTCAGCCATTGACATTTTCAAATAAATACTACAAGCCACACTTTCGATTAAATAATTATCTATCAATTTTATGGCACAATCTATTTACATAGAAGCCAATAGAATGTATTTCAAAATTGAGTCGAATCCTGCAACGTCTCATCAACGTTCGATGTGACAACATATGTAATGGTGACTTGACATCATGATGTGATAAGTCATGCCGATGTGACTTGACACTCTTTTATCCAATAGGTAAATATTCTACCCAATTGGTAAAGACCATCATTTTGTCTTCTCCTAAATCTTAAAAGGTAAGCTAAATAAGTGTAGTATGAGTACAAACGATCTCATGTACTCTGTAAGTGCCGAGCCTAATCTCGACGAAATAATGACGAGGCTATGACAAAACACTCACTAAAAACATGTACGAGTAATAAGCATAAAATCAATAACAAAATAGATAAATGAGCAACTAGATAATAATCAAAAAAAGAAATAAGTAATAGAGGGCCCCAGAATATCATCACTTCTCAGTCTCACAACACAATACGGTAACAAAAACCAACAACCATGAATAACCACAATATAACCTCTATGTTGCGGTGCGCAACCAAATTCACATATATAATACTAATACCGTTGCGACTTAAAACTTGATCCACACATATATAGTACCATTGTGGCATGCAACCAGATCCATATATATATATGGCATGTCTCACAATGTAACATAAAAGAAAACTAAATGCATAAATTTTCTAAGGCAATTCAATATAACACAGTTAAGTAAAATAGAAAGCAAGTAAGGCAAATGAACAAGTGAGAATGGCTTTGGATTTTATGGACAGATTCATATACAATACAAAAATTGCTCCAGATGTTTTTTATATCCAGAATCTCAAAAATAAACCCACGAAAATATTTCGTGAATATGTTACTCGATGGAGGTCTGAGGCTGTAAAAGTGAGGCCACCACTAGAAAAAGAACAAATGAACAAGTTCTTTATACGTGCTCAGAATTCTCAATATTATGAAAGGTTAATGGTCATTGAAAATTCTCTGATATCATCAATTTGGGAGAAAGAAGTGAAGAGGGCATAAAAAGTGGCATGGTTACTAATTTTGAGGCTTTGCAAGCTACTAACTACTACATCTCACGTTTTCATACGTCGCACGTCAATTGATGTAAGCTCATAAATGAGATCAGCTTTGAAAATACATAAAGTAAATTAATCATGTTGCCTTGGAGGTTACAAATTTTGCTTAGAAGCTAAACGAATCGAAGAAACTAAGTTTCGTCGAAAGTCAACAAGTTCTGAATGTATAACATGCACTATTAGGGTGAGACTAGGGTGCTTAAAATGATATGGAGCTTATGTTATGAGTTAATTCAGCTGTATGATAGTCGTGTATTACGTTTTGAAGTCAAGCGAGCTGTAGAACAAACGTTGGCAAAGGTCATCATAAGTTACATTCCTAACTATGCTAAAAATTAGGTCAAATGTAGCTGAGTTTTTCTCCCAATATATTTGGAATTAAAGGATGATACACCTACAAAATTGAAGATCTATGAGTCTATTTTCTAAATCATTGAATCATTCACAGATATGACATACGAGTAGAGAGATATTCGCATTTTTGAGAGACCGCGCAAGCAGCTCCCAATGGGACCCCTTAGGCGGTGGATGATTTTCCAACATTTAAAGATCAGGGAAAGTTTGGGTTTGTTTTTTTTACCCAATAGATCCTATACTAGCCCAAAATACTGTCGAAGCAGTCAACATAATTCTAGAGTGAAAACCAAAGAAAAAAATGTGAATCCAATGCTAGAAATCTCGTGGTGCTTGCTAGATCGCAATCCTTTATCTTGTGGTTGTTTTGGAGGATTCTTCAAGTGAATTAAACTCATATTTTGTGTTTTTATTATTGATTAAGGTAATAATCAGTCCCTCTTTCATATATATTATAGTTTCACGGTGAAATACAAGTGTTTATGCACCAACTTAAACACAAAAGTTTATTCAAGAAGAGAATACAACTCCTATAATTTTGTGGCATGATTGAGGGTTGTCGTGAGCTACACCAACTGAGGATTTCAAGTTATATATACTTCCTAAGGTAATTAAATCATTTTCTTGGTTTGCTCTAGGTTAATCATGTGTTGGTTGATTTGTTTGAGAGGAAATCTACAAGATAGTGATTGACATGGCATAAGGAATCGTTATCTCTTTTTATGGGTTGTTGAGGCTATATATATAGTTTCTTGTGGCTGGAAATTATTATAAATAGTTCGATTATGTTATGTATTATGTTGTTATGATTATCTATGTGCTAATTAAGCTGATTGAAGAAGATAACATGAAAAATAAGAGGTTGACGATAAAGGTTAAGGTGCTAGGTGTATGGACTATTTTTGAAAATTATTTTTATGATGTTTTGGGGTGAAAATGATATGGTCAACATTCTTATGATTTCATAGACATTTTAGGAAGATTCACGAAAGAGGAATTGAATTCAAACTATAGTTTGTTGATCGTAAATCGAGCTTGCTGCTCGAAATGGTTGATGAAGTAATTAGAGAGCTTATTGTGACTTATATTGTTGTTGTTTAGGTTGTTTGGTGACTTTTAGTAACTTATAGTATGTAGTGCAAATAGGGGAGGTGTTGTTCATTTTCTTGTAGAATATTAGTTTTGGAAGATGAGATTTACAACTCTTATATGATGACGATCAAGTCGGTTTTACTCATTGTAGACGTAAGAAGATCGTATTGAGTTTGGTTGATGATTGGAGAGAAGATTGAAAAGGTATGTTAAGGCTAAAACTTTTCTTCGATTTTACATGATCATGTAACTACATGCGTTTGATAACGAGACATAAAGAGAAGTTCGTATTCCTAAATTTATGTACATTATCCTAGTCTTATAAGTTACAGAATTCTCCCTTATCGAGACTTTATATTCAGTTAAGTATTATTCCTTTCCACTGAAGAGAGCGTAGTGTGTGTGTGTGTGTGTGTGTTTCTGTGTGTGTGTATACATGCACACAATATTACAGTATTTTCATCACCATCGAGGTATAATCAGTGGGCAGGCCCCTATTGGGCAGTATTACAGTATATTCACCACCATCGATCTGCTATAGGTGCGCAGGCCCCTATTGGACTATCTCAGATCAGATGATAAGTTATATACCGAGTCTGCTATGGCCGAGTGCCTATGAGTGAGCCCGGAATGGCCGATATACAGAGCCTAGGATGGCCAAGCGCATATGAGCGAGCCTACTACGGCATAACAGTTATACATACCGAGCCTAATAGGTTCGAACATCTATTGTACTTGCTAAATTGGGAGAGTTGAGTCAGTATCAGCAGGTAAGCATATTCAGATCATATTTGACTCTCAGTTAGTTTCAGTTATTATATTATCAGTGCAGTCTCAGTTTTCAGTTATTTTATTGCCTTACATGCTCGGTACATTATTTTATAGTGACGTCTCTTTTGTCGAGGACGCTACATTTCATGCCTGCGGGTCCTAATAGACTGCTAGATAGACCTTCCCAGTAGAAAGGGTCAAACATCAGCTTGGTTGGTAAGCTGCACTTCCTCAGAGTTACCAGGTCTAGACCTTGGAGTCCATTTTATATATACAGGTTTGATGGGTAGGTCGAGGCTCTGTTTCGACCATGATACAATTCAGTTATCTCTAGAGGCTTGTAGACGAGTCCTGTACATTTTGTATATATGTATTGTGGCCTTGCCATCCCTATATAGATGTTTATTTTGGTACTGAGACGTTATTTTCAAATGATTCATAATATGGCATCATCGACCTTGACTCGTATTGTCAGTTTGCAAGTAGGCCTCATCAGCCTAAGTTGAGGGCTACCCCTCCATATTTCACAGTTACAGAGTGGTATGCTCGGACCGAATATGGCATCGAGTGTGGGCCACGCATGGGGCATGACACTAACAAACCCTTGCAATCAGGGGGAATGTCTAAGAATCAGAAAGTTGGTGCCATGATAGTCGCCCAAGGCCCGAAATCTCCCGTTGCTTACCAAACACCTCCATCCGTATATCATCCTTCCTCTCCAAACTACCACTACCCTCGACTACCGATCACACTTACAACACTAAACACACATACTATCAATCACTTCCACCTCCCCACCAAAATCATCCTCGGCCCCAACCCAATTTTGATAGAAGACCACCCAAGCAATACACTTCTCTTGCTTAACGCATAGCCCAGCTGTATGAAAGGTCGAAAGCTACTAGTTAAATCACCCCATCCTTGTTGTGGTATCTAAAAAGAGTTATGCCTACCATTCAGGCTACTAGTTAAATCACCTCATCCTTGTTGTGGTATCTAAAAAGAGTTATGCCTACCATTCAGGCTACTAGTTAAATCACTTCATCCTTGCTGTGGTATCTAAAAAGAGTTATGCCTACCATTCAAGCTACTAGTTAAATCACCCCATCCTTGCTGTGGTATCTAAAAAGAGTTATGCCTACCATTCAGGCTACTAGTTAAATCACCTCATCCTTGTTGTGGTATCTAAAAAGAGTTATGCCTACCATTCAGGCTACTAGTTAAATCACCCCATCCTTGCTGTGGTATCTAAAAAGAGTTATGCCTACCATTCAGGCTACTAGTTAAATCACTTCATCCTTGTTGTGGTATCTAAAAAGAGTTATGCCTACCATTCAGGCTACTAGCTAAATCACTCCATCCTTGTTGTGGTATCTAAAAAGAGTTATGCCTACCATTCAGGCTACTAGTTAAATCACTTCATCCTTGTTGTGGTATCTAAAAAGAGTTATACCTACCATTCAGGCTACTAGTTAAATCACCCCATCCTTGCTGTGGTATCTAAAAAAAGTTATGCCCACCATTCAAGCTACTAGTTAAATCACTTCATCCTTGTTGTGGTATCTAAAAAGAGTTATGCCTACCATTCAGGCATAAACGGGCATATAATTAAAGAATGTCAGACATGGAAGAACAAAATTTAGATATTGGATTTGACTCCTCTCCATTTCTCATTCTCTCCAGTTTCCAAAGTTCCTATTTAGATTTTTGTCACTTGCCCTCTTTACATATTAATGGTCTAGATTTATTTAACTATCAAATTGTCTTAATCATGGTTAATAAGATTGATACTACCATTATTTTAGGAAATATACTCTAGAACTTTAGTGAAAAATCATTATATCCAAAAATATTATTAAAGTATTTGCCTAAAAAATACGAAGATGCTGATTTTGGCTGTTCATAAACTTATACGTTTCAACTTCATGTTTGTTCTATGTTAAATGGTAAGTTCAAGGGATCCATTAAATTTTTGTTAGTGCCTTTTGCATTTTTTTAATGGATGATAAACAACTGTTAAGAATATATGCAACAAAAAGAATAACAAATAGAGGTGATAATGTCAAATCTTCGATATATATTGCAGCAATTTGTTCAACCTTTTTTTTTTTATGTCTAAAACCTCCGCCAAGGAGATTATTTTCATCTACTTTGTGTATCTTTATTTTTTAATATTATTTTTGGTGGTGAAGATTATTTCCTAAAATAAAGATATATTAATCATGATTAAGACTGTTTGATAGTTAAATACATCTGGACCATCCTATGTAACGAGGACAAGTGTTACAAATCTAAATAGGAATTTGGGAAAATTGAAAGAATGAGAAATGGAGAGGAGTCATAAGCGTGTCGTATTGAACTGTTTTATCCGTATAGGAAGAGATAATTATTGAATGAAGGAGCTATATTTTAGACCTCTTTAAATGGTCTTTTGCAATTTTGATCACTTCGGTTCAAAATATTCCTTAGAATTGCCAGTATTTGCCACTAGTCAAATTCATTAAGTCCATTTCTGCTTGTCACACGACCACTCTCAAGACATTCTTTTTATAAAAATTATAAATGAATGAAGTTCCATTTATAATTTTATGACCACAATATTTATTACCTACTAGGAAATCCTATATGCCCTAAAACAAAGACAATTTGAGCAACAATTGATTTGAGCACGACTTAGAAACAAACAAGTAATGGGGGCGATTATTTATAAGCTATGGAATTTATACTTCTATAGGTTCAGAACATTAAGACTTAGGAATTTCATTTGAATTTTAAATTCGGTTAAAATAGAAAAATCGTAAAACGGGCAAAATTGAATGTAAAATTATTTAATTGAATTTCGTTGAGCTATTGCTTTGCTCAAACTCAAAAAAAAAAAAAAAAGATCCTTATTTCGAACGTAAAATTTGAAGTCATATATTCAAAGCTCAACGTAAGTTAAATATTTCTAGGCACTTGATAATGAGGAACGCATTTAAGAGGTTGAGATTGCTTCTGATCACTTCTCACATGCTAAAGGGTGATAACGGTGAAAATAGCACGGGCTAGCCAGTTTTCGGACTAATAATTAAAAATAGTCAGTATTTACAGAGTCATTAAAAATAATCACTATTTTGCTGCAACATGGAAAGTTCCAACATAATATACTGGAGATTGGTGCACCTGTGTATGAACTTCCAGCATATCATACTGGAACTCCAGCACGGAAAGTTCCAGCATAATATAATAGAGATTGGAGCACATGTGAATGAACTTCCAGCATTTTATGCTAGTACTCCAGTATACAGAAAGTTCTAGCATAATATACTAAAGATTGGAGCACCTGTGTATGAACTTCCAGCATATTATGTTGGACCTCCAGTATATTATGCTGGAAATTCACTTGTAAAATATTCGAACTCCAGTATATTATGCTGGAATATTTTTTCGGATAAACAGCATTTTCGTTCAGATTTATCTTTACATGAAAAGTGATTAAATTCCGATTACATTTAAAATGTGGTCATTTCAATTACCACTTGTAAATTTGACTATTTTTGAATTTCGCTGGTAACAAGACATGGCATAAGAATTAATAATGAAATGTATTTTAGCCAATTACGTGGTTCTAGTAATATGGCATAAGAATTAATAATAAAACGTAATTTAGCCAATTAGGTAGTTCTAGTACTTAGCAAGAAGGAACGAATTGAACGATCATATATTAACTGGAAAGAAAGTGATGGCCATTTCAAAGTTATCTCTCTCTAAAAGCTGCCTCCTAATGGTAACATCCTATCCAGCATGAACATACGCGCCTCCTCATGGAGTCAATTCTGGTCGACGAACCGGCGCGTATCACTCAACCCAAAGACCCACCTACAGATACAACCCCTCTGGTGGTCCTCCTCCCTAACCCCAAGGCAAAGTACTCCACTGTCCTCACCGGTGAAACCAGTACATGCAACAATTTCAACACCAAACTGGTGATGGCAAGGCAAACGACCCACAACGAAGACCAACAATCATCTTCAAAGTTGCCGACTACTATGGAGTCATGGCGGAGACCTGCAAATGGACACTGGTCGGAAAATTCACCATGGGAAGATCAAAAATTGAAACCATCAAAGAAAAATTCATTGAACAAATTCCTCTCAAAGGCAAGGTAAGAATTGGGGCATATGATTTCAGGCATGTTTTCATTGAATTTAACAACGAATCCGACTATAACAGTACATACTTCCAACGATTTATGGAAATTTATGGTTCTTTAATGGGAATGTTCAAATGGTCCCCTGATTTCGACCCAAATGAAGAAACCTCCCTGACTCCTATATGGGTATTACTCCCTGACCTCCCGTATCACATGTTTAAATGGATTACCTAAAACAATTACTTGAACAAATTGGCACTCCCCTCAAAGAAGATATTGCAACCGCAACAAGATCAAGACCTCACATGGCCAAAGTAAGAGTAGAAGTGGACTTGATGAAGCCCCTGCCAGACTCAATTTTTGTTGGTATTGAAGGTGACTCTACAGGTTTGAAAGGCAGAGAACAAAAGCTCGACTATGAGGGTGTTCCTGATTTCTGCAGAACATGTAAACTTCAAGGTCATGACCTCGACAAATGCAAGGTAGAGGCGAGGAAAAAACACCAGGATAGAGCTAGAAAACAAGCTGAAGTTGCTGATACAAAGTGTGCTCAGACAAAATTTGCTAAGACAGAAGAATTTGTTGATGTTGCTAACGATACTAAGGGGGCCAAAAGGACTCAAACACAAATGGTAATCCATAAAGATGATGGTTTTATACAAGTTAGAAACAAAAAGAACAGGAAAAAGAAGTTCTTTCATGCTGAAACGTCCAATGCAAACCAGAGGGAGGCCAGGAAAACTGATCAAATTCAGACCCTACCACAACAAGCTCTTGTTATGAATAACTCTGTCCAGAACACTGATACGAGCAAAGACAAAAACAAGGCTGAAATTTCTGAAATTCAGGGAAGTAATATACAAGGAAAATGACTCAAAAACATAAAGGTCAACAACAAGGCAAAAAGGAAGAAGGCTAAGAAGAGCAATACCCAATCTCTGAAAGTCAAAAACAGACTTTGGAACAAGAAAAAGTCCAAGAAAATTGAAGAAAAATTTTTAGAAGTTGTGCAAAAGGAAGGAAAATTAAAGAGCAAACCTACTGATTATGTCCTATGCAAGGAACAAGAAAATAATAAACAACAGAAAAGCAAAATGATAGAACATGAAAGCAGCAGTACAAGCTCTAACAACCAAATCATGTCTCCTATTACGGCAGACACAACCTGTATCCAAAACAAAAGTGGAAAAATAGTGATTGACTTGGGAAGGCTGGAACACATCCCAGGGGAACTGAACAACAAAACTGGACCAGATATAGACAACAATTCTATATATGAATCAGGAGAAGACATACATAGCAATCAATCCCACGAGGCCTCCACAGATGATGAGTATGCTAACAATTCTAGAGGAGAAAGTGAGGATGAAGATGAACAGGTTGCTGACAGCCTTGTAGAAGCCTTTGCTTCTGCCCCAAAACAGGATGATGATCCTGTTACAAAAGAAACTGAGGAGGTGATTCAAAAACAAGGCTTATCTCCAAGAGGAAACGATAGAAGAGACAAGAAAGGTAAAGGAGGTAAAAAGAAAACCTCAAATACCTTCCAAACACAAGGCAACTTCCAAACCCCTGACCTTTACTAATGATCAATATCATCAACTGGAATATTCGGGGTATGTTATCTAAAGGTGCAAGTGAAAGATTAGCCAAACTAATCAGAATTCATAAGGCTCAATTTATCATCCTTCACGAACCTTTTCTTACTTCTGACAAGTTAGAAGACTATAAGAGGTACTTTGGCTTTGATCGAGCTGTTTCTAATAGGTGCAGCAAGTTGTGGTGCTTTGGAACAACGACATGAACTGTGAGGTTATTGACAACAACAGACAACAAATCACCTTCAAAATTAAAGGAGATGAAAAATCATACTGGATTACTGCAATATATGCAAGGAACAATTCTGTAAAAAGAAGAAGACTCTGGAACAAATTGAGAAACATGAGAAACAGAGTCAATGGGACATGAACCATCCTAGGGGACTTCAACACCATCTTGTCTCCAGACGAGAAGAAGGGAGGCACCCCTCACACCCTTAGCAAGAGTGCAGACTTCATTAATTGCATAAATAACTGTGGTATGACTGACCTAGGCTTTACGGGGAACCTTTTACTTGGTGTAATAAAAGCATGGGGAGGAAAAGAATCAGCACGAGACTAGACAGGTCCTCATCAATGAGGAGTGGGCAGACACTTTCCAATCCAACAGAGTTGACCACCACTCCAAATCAGGATCGGATCATAGTCTTATTACTTTTCAGTTTGGCAATGAGAACCCGGAAGCTATCAAATATTTCAGATTCCTTAACTTCTGGACAAAGCAGAGTGACTATAACTCTGTTATTGAAAGAATCTGGTGCATGGTGGTCCAAGGAAATGACCAATGGATCTTACAACAGAAATTGAAAGTAGTTGCCAAGGGCTTAGCAAATGGTCCAAAGATTCCATCGGTGATGTCTTCACCTCTCTCAAACACTCAGAAAGGGACCTATGTAGGTTGGAACAAGAATATGAGGACAATAACAATGACACAAACATATAAAACCTTCACAAGGCACAGGAATAATACATCAGATGGCTTAAAATGGAAGAATCCATTCTCAAGCAGAAAGCCAGAATCAAATAGGCTGAAGAAGGTGACTCTAACTCCAGGTACTTCCGCAGTATGATTAAAGAGAAAAGGAGGAGAGCACACATTCATAGAATTAAATACAATCAAGTAACATGGATAGAAGGAAATGAAGCCATTGCAAATGCGGCCATCAGTCACTTTAGTAACCTGTTCACTCATATCCATAGTGAGAACAACATGACCATTCTGGAGCACATCAAGCCTATGGTTTCAGAAGAAGACAACCAGATTATGAATCAAATACCGGATGAAGATGAGATTCAGAAGGCAGTCTTCTCCATAGATCCCAACAGCTCAGCAGGCCTGGATGGATTCAACGGCCACTTCTATCAAGCTTCATGGGACATCATTAAAAGGGAGGTTTGCAAATTTGTACAAAATTTCTTTAATGGATATAACCTTTCTAGATTTTATAGTCACACTAACCTGGTCCTTATCCCAAAAGTTTCCTCCCCCTCTGCTCCGTCCCAACTTAGACTCATCAGTCTATGTAATGTGTCAAACAAAATCATTTCCAAAATCTTATGTGCTAGGATAGCTAACTCTCTCCCTAAATTGATTTCTGATAATCAATCTGGCTTTGTGAAAGGTAGACTAATCACTGAAAACATCCTCCTTGCACAGGAAATTGTTCATGGCATAAAGAAGACCAACCAAGGTGGAAATACTGTCATTAAACTTGACATGTCTAAAGCATACGACAAATTATCTTGGAGCTTCCTCACAGCTGTGCTAAGGAAAATGAACTTCTCGAAGATCAGCATTGACACTATTTATAGACTAATCTCAGAGAATTGGTATTCCATATTAATAAATGGAACAAGACATGGTTTCTTCAAATCATCAAGAGGATTGAAACAGGAAGACCCTCTTTCCCCTTCCCTATTTATCTTAGTGGATGAGGCTTTATCAATGGCCCTTAACAGGCTCAATGAGAACAACCAATTCATTGGCTTCTCTATGAATCACAGAGGACCCAAGATAAATCACTTGAGCTATGCTGACGATCTAATCCTTTTTTCCTCTGGTGACAGGAAATCTTTGAAGATGCTTATGGAAGTACTGAATGACTACCATCCGAACAGGAGATCAACAAGGACAAAGTTTCTTCCTAAATCACAATCAGGGAGCTGGCAGAAACAACAGAAGGACAATTAGAAGGATCAAGAAATGGACAAGATTCAAGCATGAGCAATTTCCATTTACATATCTTTGATGTCCTATTTACATAGGCAAGAAAAAGATATGTTACTTCACAGATCTTGCCACAAAAGTCCAAAAAAAGGCTGGCAGCTGGCAAGGGAAACTATTATCATTCGGTGGGAAAGCTATCATCATCAAGCACATCCTCCATTCTTAAACTTTATATTTTTTAGCAGCCATGGTCCCTTCAAAATCCATAATCAAGCAAATTGAAATGTACCTGGCCAATTTCTTTTGGGGTGAAAAAGAAGGCAAAAAGAGCTATCATTGGTGCTCCTGGGACAACATGACCTTCCATACCAATGAAGGTGGTGTTGGTTTCAAAAATCTTCAAGACATTTGCAATTCATTTGCAGCTAAAAGATGGTGGAGATTCAGGACGAAAAATAATCTATGGACAAACTTTTTCCGGGCCAAATACTGTCCAAGATCCAATCAAATTTCAAAAAATTTTGAGCTTAAAGACTCTAACGCGTGGAGAAGCCTCATGGATTCTAGAAACAAAGTAGAAGAAAACATCCTTTAGAAAATCAACAAGGGAAACAGCTTGTTCTGGTGGGATAGGTGGCTTACCTCTGGTAACATCTACTCAATAGCCAACCCCAATTTCAAGCCAGGGAATATCAACATCAAGGATTTCTTCATCGGCCATAGATGGAATATGGATCTTCTCCACCAGATAGTCCCTCGGAGAGTAGTTGATGAAATTGAACAAACCAAGATTGGCCAGGATCATATCCAGGACCAAGCTTTGTGGACCCCAAACCCCCCAAGGAGTATTCTCCTGTTCTTCTGCTTTCCACCTACTAAGAAAAAGAAAAGATCTATCTCCTTACTTAGCTAAAATTTGGGACAAACATCTACCTTTCAAGATCGCTTTTACATCATGGAGAATCATGAAAGGCAGGCTTCCTCTTGACAGCATTGTTCAAATATTTAATGCTAACATTACCTCTAGATGTTGTTGTTTCAGGGTCCCAGAAGAAGAAACTATCGACCACGTCTTCGCAAGCAGCCCCATGGCAAGGAAGGTATGGAATTCTATATCAACCCTCATTGGCTTTCAGACCACAGGTGGGAGATTTCTATACAACATAAACCAATGGTGGTCTACCCCCGCGAAGAATAATTTCCATAAATTCCTCCTACAAATCACTCCAATCATAATTTGCTGGGAGATATGGAAGGCAAGATGCGGCAAGAAATATGATAAGAAAACTATCTCCTTTTTCCGAATCTGCCAACAAGTTGTCTTTCAGGTAAAAATGTCCATGGGCCAAAAGTACAGCCAAATGGACTGGAATTGGACATGGGAAAAATTATGCTAGGTGATAGAAGACTACAAGCCAAAACTGAAAAGCACTATGGTTTTATGGGAACCTCCTGATAACAACCAATGGAAAATCAACACAGATGGGAGCTTTATGGCAAATGTAGGAAAAGCAGGAATTGGGGGAGTTGTTAGGAAAGGAAATGGACAAATGGTAATGGCTTTCACAACACCAGTCCATTCTTGAATAACAGCTACTCTGAAGTTCAAGCGGTTTTATTTGCTATTATCTGGTGTTGTGATCATAACTGTCAAAACATGATACTAGAAATTGATTCTCTTCTAGTTGTCAACATGATCCTTGGTACATACAAAACCCCATGGTGCCTCAAAGAAGGAATCTCTACTATTCAGCAAAAAGTACTTCTACATGGCATTAAGGTCAAGCACTACTACAGAGAAGAAACGAAGTGGCGGACTTCCTTTCAAAACATGCCACCACCCTCACACAACGGGTCATCTTCCTCAACGAAGCAGACCTTCCCCCCGGAGCCAAAACTGCCATCAATATGGATAGAAGACAAATCCCAAACTTCAGAATCAGACCGAAGAAGCACTCAGGATGGAACTTTGAGCCTCCTTGATCTCTTTCAAAAGAGCTACTGATGTGGTTAAATATGATCCTGTGAAAGTAGCTCTTCTATGTTTCAGTAGGCCTAGCCACTAAGCTTACTAGTATCATTTAGGGGAGGTTTTGGTTTATGTTCCCTCCATGTACTATTTTTCTAATGAATAAACAGAGTAGGGGTCTATGCCAAACCCCTCATCACCTCAGGGGTTGAAAACCTGGGTGAATGGCTTAAAAAAAAGTGATGGCCATTTATAGGATTTCTGTAAGTACAACTGTTGCAGATAAAGAAAGTAGGGAATAATAAAATCAATTACGATCAGTTCCTTTGTATGATTGAACTACTTACTTTTATGCTAACATTCTTTAAATTAAAGACACTGTGTAAAAGTGTAACATAATGTTGCAAGCCCATGCATGCATGCTCAAAACTTCTCCACAAACTTTACAAAAGCTTTCCATATACTTTAAAGCACAAAAGTAATAGGGGTTTATTTGAAATGCAACCTAAACATAGACGATTCGTTTAGTTAGATGTAATAGATAAAATGATTATGGTATAAAATATGTTATTGTTATCATTCAGTTTTGGTTTGTATTTTAAATTTTGCATTCTTAATCCTGATATCAGTTAGTGCATCAATTGGTGTATTATGTCATGGTCCATTGCAATTTTCAAGGTATGAGACTAATTTCCACGTTGGTGTTAAAAGCTGACGTGGGATTTATATAACCTTAGGCTCTTCCGCTTCAATAGCTAGCTTTTAGGGTATGGTTCACCATTGGTTGTTGATCACCCCCAACTTTAGTCCTAAAAGGATAAGTGGTCGCTGTGAATATAATCTGGTCTAAAAGTGTGGAGGCGAATCCCGCAGAGAACTAATTAAGGCTTAGCTACAACTGTTCACTATCACTAAAAAGACAAGTTTGAACAAATTCTGAAGTTATAAAGATTGTGATTTTATCTCTAACTAATTAAAATAGAATTATCAACTAAAGATACTAAGGGCTAGAGACAAGGTTAAGGTGGCCTAAAGTTATGATTTCCCAAATTGTCGGAATTCTCCCTGCTACGTTTTCTATAATTTC
Source organism: Nicotiana paniculata (assembly GCA_005239505.1). NCBI lineage: Eukaryota > Viridiplantae > Streptophyta > Magnoliopsida > Solanales > Solanaceae > Nicotiana > Nicotiana paniculata. Next base: position 18,002 of record MDKI01190800.1, read on the forward strand.
GCCTAAGTATTCTCCACCAAGTGTAAGTACTTCGGGCGTCGTTATTCTCTTCCGCGTAACTACCACAATTTACTAGACGTATTATTCCGAACTACGCTAGATGGCACTAGTTTACCGCTCACTAAGATTGTACCAAGGTTTCGTTATTCCTAATCCCACCTTTAAACCATCTGTATTGATTCCTCATATACGTTAGGAGTGATGTTATTCAACAATTACCTAAATATGTAACCTTTTCCAAGCAATACACACTAAATAGGAACAGTCAATTCAGGACCCTTCAATGAACTAAGATAATCATATAGTTGAAGAAAAAGAGAAAATTCAACGGCAAAATTATATTAAACACAAAAGAAAAATCATCATTCAAAAGGTTCCATCAAACCCTGGATGACAAAGTTTAGCTACTCATAACTATACTAACAATCATGATAATAATTGAAAGCATTAAATACAGATTAACAAAGACGTAAGAGAAAACTCTTGTGATTCGTTGCTTCCAAGTATTCTCGTAGCCTTCTTACCTCTCCAATAATGTCCTCTCAAAAACGTCTCCTGTTCTTAGACATGTTTAGGGAATATTTATAGGGTAGGGTAGAAGTCCTGAGTTCAAATACAGATCGGAGACTTTTAATACATGCACTTTTGATCACCGGGCTATAGATCTCGTGAGGCCAGGCTTATAGTGCGGTCAGCCTCGCTACAGAGCCGGCTACGCCTGGCCTGTAACGCGGTCACACTAGTTATAGAGCTGGATAAGCTCAGCCTGTAGCCAGGCTTGGGTACTTCATACTTTTGTGCTTTTTTCTTGTATTTTTGTGCCCTTTTTGTGCAATTTTCACTCGCCTTTGTATTCTGATGTTGCTACACATAAAACAACATAATTTAGCTCAAATATCGCACAATTAATCACTAAACCAACAAAATGTAGGGTGAGTAATGTACTAAAAGTATAGCATTTTGGCCAAACATCACCACCCCACACTTAGACGTTGCTTATCTCTGTGTCAACCACCAATTCACAATAACCTAGAGGACTTTATTTTATTTTCTTTTAGCACATCCGAAGCACACCATACCTCTGACTATGGTTGATAACAACAATTAAACTTTAGCATATGCCTTCAACACACACTTCCCTTTACTTTATGCCATACTTCAAAAATTGTTCAACAGCAAGACAACATGCTCATAAAAATCCTAGCCTCACAAACCGACTCAATATCATAATGCATTCGTGGCTTGAACACTTAACATCATAGAAAGATCTAATAACGTCACATATCACTTGCAAAATCATGTTCCCTCACAACAAGAACAAAAGACTAAGTTGAATCCACACACTAGAATCAAATGTTAAAATATAATTTAAGGACTCAGATTAATCAAAGTAATTCCTCACTTTCACAAAGATTTCACATGCATACAAAAGTACCATAGGCTTACCCGTTATGTAAACCTCTACTAATTATATAGGCTTACTCGATCTAAAATCATTCCATTTTCATAGTTGTAATGTGGGCTAAGGGACGGATAGGATAAATTTTTGGAATAGTGGCTAACCCTCCTAAGAATTTTAACACATCACATATTTCTTTAGGTGCGAATTCTACAATGCCAACTTCAATTTCACAAACAATATCTTCCCAAGAGCTTTCCTCTTTTTTTCTCATTTTTTTTTCTCAACTATTTATTATTTTTTCTTTTGTTATTTTTATCTTCTTTACAATTTTTTTTGCTAGTAGTGTATTGTTTTACAAAATATGTGTACCTTTTCTCTTTCAGTGGTTCCACCCAAAAGCCACCCAATTTTTCTCCTTACTTCTTCTAGCGCTCATTTTACAATTAAAGTGTTGTAAGAGACACAAGGATCAAAACAATGACAATTAAGAACAAAGGGGTATAGGCTTGTAATGTGATTGTCAAATAAAAGTCTAAAGTCTAAAAAGGGTTGACTAGGGATAAATTTATTTGTCGTAGGCATTAAGTTCAGAAAGATCAAAGAAAGCCTAAAATCAGTGTTCAAAACAACAAAGCCTAGGATTTCGCTTCAACTCACATGCCGGGAAAGTTCTAGACTCAGTTACAATGACATGGACTACACAAGAAGATCTCACCACACATGGCACATGACTAACTAAGGACGGTTCCATTTCGACTTTCAAACAATTGCAAGAATTCACGGAGCCACAAATTATTAAGCAAAAAGCACAAAGTGAACACGAGCCAAGAAAACGAGACATATGCGTCAATAGACATGCTATCTAACTCAACAAAGCATCATAAGCAACTTCAAACCATAGGGAAGGTAATACACATGCTAGAGCCTAAATATGCTACTATCAAATAAGTCAATAGGGTGCCTAGAAATCTCATCTTCCTTCTTATATTCCCAAAATCCTATTCTACTCTAAAAATAAAAAACTATGATCCGATTCAAACTATATCCCATGAAAAAGAACCGAGTCATAAAAAAACCACGGAGAATTATTACTATCTACAAAAATAAAAGACATATTTTTGAATTTTTCTATTTTTCAATTTTTTTGGTTTTGATAATACTTTAAACCCTCAAGAAAATTGCTAGGATATCCATCGTCGGGAAAAGCCCAATCTTTCTACTTTTCTTAAAAAATAAAAAATTATTCAATTAAACTAACACAACTAAAATAACATAGAAAGTCACCCAGACAATCTTTTCCCCCTAAATTTAAAATTGTGAATTGTCCCTATGCACACCATAACTAATAAGAGGGTAAAAGAAACTTTCTGGAAGGCCAAAGTCCGAAGCACTAGCAGCTCACGGAATACCCAGATTTCTCCCGGGCATTTTTCTTTGTGCGGGCACCCCACACTTAGTTCTAACCACCTGGGTTGTTGTTGCATCCTTCCAATAGTTTTTCTTTCCATGCTCCTATAAAATAAGACCAAAACAAAAATACAATCAATAAGAAAATTAAAATTAAAAATAAAAGAAAGCAGTAAAGTTAGGTTGCCTACCAACAAGCGTTTGATTTAATGTCGCGGCACGACGCAAATCACTTTTTGCCTTCATCTCGAGCTTATGAATTGAACCCCAAGTTTTGTTTGAAGCTTATGATTATGCTCCTGGGCGGTGGAACCAACTTGCCCAAGGAAATAATGTAGTATTCTGCACTTCTTGGTCTTTAGATGAGGTGTGTGATCCTGACTTTCTGGCAAGAAGAATTTCAGAATGTAGGCACCTTGTTCCCCATTCCTTGACTCCTCAAGTGGCTCGGCTGACTCTATTTCTATGTCATCATCCAAACACAATGTGGAAAAATTCCTGGAGTGTAGACCAATCTGCGCAACTACATGAACTTTAGGACTGTCAACGTTCTCAACATCAATGATACTAGAGTCAACTAAATTTGTATACTCAATGTCCTTGGTTTGACTGCAGTACCTCTTCTACAACATCGGCATCCTCAAATTCTAGTTTGATAGATTGTTGGTGTTCTACTCTGATCTCCTCCATTAGCACCTCAACTTGTGCATCTAATGCAAGCTCTTTTTGGCTACTATCAACAATATTAGCTTGTTGAGCATTAAATGCTTCAACCAATGGACTCATTTGTGCCTCTAGTTTATGAATAGTTGCCTCTTGCATTTGGATAGTATCTTATTTCCTTTGGATAGTATCTCATTGACTTTGTATTCGCAGTTCTTTCTCATTGCTTCGTTCCATGAGGCACTTTAACATATTTTGATCTCCTTCAGGTCAGCTTTTCCTAGTTCTTTATTCCTGTTAACCTCACAAAAAAAAGTAGAACCATCATAATAAGGGGTTGAGGAGGATAAGAAATATAAGCACAACCATAAAAGTGACCATCTTGACCACCACAAATATCACATATATTCCATACATAAGATTGAGTTGGTGTACATAACTCCCTCTCGGGAATATTTTGACAATTTTACCACATGTGATTTCCTCCACCATACGCACAAGGAAGATCAACAGTAGAATTATCAACATAAAAAATCTCATAATTCCAAGATGTATTTTTCAAATCAACAAGTAAACTAAAATAATAAAAAATCAAATATTAGAAAATAAAATTAAAAGTTCAAACTTGAAACCTAGAAATATGTACACCTACAGCTACACCATGAGTTCTCCAGCAATGACGCCAAAATTTGGTCATGCCCAACTCTAGTCCTAAAAAGGATAAGCGGTCGCTGCAAATATAATCCGATCTAAAAGTCCGGAGTCAAATCCCACAGAGAACTAAGGCTTAGCTACAACTGTTCACTATCACTAAGAAGACAAGTTTGAATAAATTATGAAGTTATAAAGATTGAGATATTATTTCTAACTAATTAAAGTAAAATTATTAACTAATGATACTAAGAGTTAGAGACAATATTAAGGAGGCTTAGAGTTGTGATTTTCCCAATTGTCACAATTCTCCCCGCGACGTTTTCTATAATTTTTCCTAATTATTCTCTACCAATTGTAAGTACTTCGGGTATCCTAATTCTCTTCCGCGCAACTACCACAATTTACTAGACTTATTCTTCCGAACTATGCTAGCTGGCACTAGTTTACCGCTCACTAAGATTGCACCAAGGTTTTGTTATTCCTAATCCCACATTTAATCTAAAATTGATTCCTCACGGACGTTAGGAGTGATATTGTTCAACAATTACCTAAATATGTACCCTTTTTCAAGAAATACACATTAAATAGGCACAGTCAATTGAGGACCCTTCAATCAACTAAAATAATCACGTAGTTGAACAAGAAAAGAAAATCCAACGACAAAATTATATTAAACGCAACAGAAAAAATCATCATTCAAAAGGTCCCATCAAACCCTAGATGAGAAAGTTTAGCTACTCATAAACATACTAACAATCATGACAATAATTGAAAGCATTAAAATACAGATTAAGGAAGACGGAAGAGCGAACTCTTATGATTTGTTGCTTCCAAGTATTCTCGTAGCCTTCTTGCCTGCCCAATAATGTACTCTCAAAAATGTTCCTCGTTCTTAGACATGTTTAGGGAGTATTTATAGGTTCTGGTTGAAGTCCTTGAGTCTAAATCCGGATCGGAGTCTTTTAATTCACACATTTTTTATCACCGGTCTAAGTCAGCCTCGTTACAGAGTTGGCTACGTCTGGCTTGTAGCGCGGTCAAGCTAGCTATAAAGCTGGCTATGCTCAGCCTGTAGCCAGGCTTGGGTACTTCGTGCTTTTGTGCTCTTTTCTCAAATTTTTATCCTTTTTTTTGTGCAACTTTCGCTCGCCTTTGTCTTCCGATGCTCTTACACATAAAACAACATAATTTAACTCAAATATTGTACAACCAATCACTAAACCAACAAAATATAAGGTAAGTAATGTACTAAAAGTATAGCATTTTGGCCAAATATAAGTTGTATCGATTGTATTGGAGCAAAACCACCCTTCGTGCCTGCCACGCCATGAATGGTGACGCCAGTACTGAACTATTTGCCCGAGGCTAATAATATTTAGTGAACAAACCAACCTTTGGGGGGATCTCCCTAGGTTGTAACACATTAGTATGTAACTACGCATGTAATAGTGATACATGAACTAAATACCAAAAGATAAAATTACTCTTTACTTCCTCAAACCCATCATCAGTACCCTTTCAAATTTACTAAGTGTAAAAATTAAACATATATTTTAAATTTACACTATGTATCCCATTACAATGTACAAAACGTCAAATGCGTCAGCATTAGGTATAATCTAAAATCAACAAGCTAAGTAACATCGGCGTAAAAACACGTTAAAAAAAAGAATCTTATACTGTAAATCTATTTATAATCTATAATAATAATAATATATTTGTTTACCGAAAAAATGGTAATTACAATTATATTTGATTATATTGTCCTAAATATACGTGATATATTTTAATACCAGTTGTTTAGGCAGCAGATGCTAAGTGAGTAATGTGAAAACGAAATAAGATCGAAGGGTAGGAAGATTGCGCAAATTGAGCAGTGGAGAGCCTTGTCTCGAGGTCGGTTGGGATGGGCCTCGAGGTTGGTCAGGATAGGCCTCGAGGTCAAGCTTAGGAGCTTGACAAGGGGCTGCCGAGGGTGATATAACAATATTGAAGGCCTATGAGATGGCATGTTTGTGATTAATAACAAATAATTAATGAAGAACAAGTAATGAATACAATAAATGAAAGGCAATAAATCAATAGAACAATTGTAGAGAATGTTTTAGTCAGAGAGCAGATGATGTTTTTGTTCTTGTATTGAATATCATCCATGTTACAAAGTGACAAGGGTCCCCTTTATATATGAGGGGGAATGCCAACATAGTACATGTGTAATTAATCCAATGAGAGATGGTTGTACAGCCATTTAATACCGCGGTACGGGCTTGTACTATTTTGTGTATTTTGTCAGCTTTAATCACGTGCCTTTTGGAGTTTTCCCGCCTTTTCATGACGCTATTCAAATCTTGCCCTGCCTCGAGGTACATCGACCCCTCGGAATGCTTCCCCGAGGATTTCACCTCGGGGCTAAACTTCAGGTTTCGCTCCTATACAATCGAGGTCGAGGCCGAGGCTCGGAATGCTGTAAGAACCTTAAATTCGGGCTTCCCCGATTTTACCGAATACAGATAGTCCCCGCGTTTCTTGGGATGAAAAGACAAGAAATGAAATGAATTCACCAACTTTTCAATGCTTTCATTATCCTGTCAGTCATGCCACATAAGCAACCGATATGAGAGATGATCAGAAATCATACATGCACAGTTTTTGAAAAGATTAGAATTTATTTCGGCGGTTGGCTACCTTTTGGCTTTCCTCAACGTGCGCGGTTGGCCCTTATAAATACTTCTTCTCCTGCTTCTCTTTTTTTCATTACTTCTTCAAATCTCTTCTAAAAAGAGCTCTCATTACTTCTTTCTTGTATCCCCTTTTTTATCAGCTCATTTCTTGTTTTCTTTGAAATATTTCCATAGGAATGACGAAGGCCTCCAAAACTATTCAACAAGATGATAAATCCCCCTCTTCTTCACGTTCCTCTACGGGAAAGGCAATTGTTCCCCCAAATGTCGAGGATTGCATCCCCAGATCCTGCGAAACGACCTCCGATTTCAAGTCGGTAAACCTTCCTCGAAGTTGGGGCATTGTGAACCCATATCCCAATATGTTAGCCTGATAACAAACATCGAGAAAGTGAAAACCGGTTGCTTCTAGGGAGATGCGGTGCAAGTGGATATTCCCTCTTGGGAAGAAGATATAACAACCCATAAAATCGGCTTCCTCAGTGTATACACTTATCCATTTACCCTTGGCCCGATAGGGCCGTCTTTGCCGTCAATAGATCCCATCATTCTCGATTTCTGCAAGCGATATCAAGTGACGCTCGGCTAGATTCACCCATCATTTTGGCGAACTGTTTACATGATTAGGCATTTTGAAAATATTTCGAGGGGTTTCCTTTCAACCTTGACTACCTGATCAGAATGTACAGTCCCCAACTTTATCGAAGTGGTCTGATTAAACTTCAGCGTCGGGCCTCGAGGGTTTTATTCACTTGCACCGATGAAAGTAAGGGCAGAGGGTGGATGAGCCGCTTTGTTCGAGTCAGGACCTCGGATATGATTCCATTCAATAGGATGTCGTTCCCCGAGGAATGGAACACGAACAGTAAGTTAATACTTTAATTTTCCCTTGTGCCAATTCTCCCTTGAACTAATTCCCTTTGACGATGCAGCTATTGCGTGGTAACCCGATGCGGTTAAAGATCTCTCGAGCTGGGTTCGCCAACTTGATTCTATCTACCCGTATTCCGAGCGTGTGTGGCGCGACCTGGCCAGGAGTCGATGGGAAGCTAAAAATCATGGTGGGACCTTTCCTTTTACAATATCTGAGTTCCGTTTAAAAGAGACGCCCCCTGATAATGTTCTGATTTCTTCGTGCTCTGTGCTTATGCAGGTCTAGGGGAGGCTTTGATTAGATAAGTGTTTCCTGGGGGAGCAGATATCCCGAAACCGCATGCAAAGAAGAAAAGAAAAAGGGAATCGATGACCGAGCTTTTGGAGCCGAAGAGAGCTATAGTTCAAAGGTCTAAGGACGACTCCGCGGCCTTAGACGAGAAAAAATATTTCTTGATATCGACCGAGGGAAGTGGAAGCATAACTGCTCCTGCCTTTGCCGATTCATTGACTGTTGAGTCGAAGGCTTCTAGATTAGAAGTCGATGATGCCACCTTACCTGAGACCGAAGAGGATCTCGAGGGTAGATCAGACTATTTCCCTGACCCGATTGATGGCCTAAATATTTTCTAGGCCGAAGGGCACTTGGTAGATGAGTTACGGGGACCTGACTGCCAACCGAAGACCCCGATTGACCTAATCGGGGTCACTGATGTAGGTGACCCTCCACCGGTTCCAACTTTTTACCCGATGGAAATACGGGTTTCCCCGAATATAGAATCTTTTGATGCGGGGGCTCCCCTCGGAGGTAAGGGCATAGCTGAGGGGCTTTTCACTATGACCGAGAAGAATCTCGAACGTAATACCTTGCTCATTTTCGAAGAAGCTAAGAAGCTTTGCAAACAGGTAACTTCTTTGTTGATTGTTTCGACCGTTGATTATCATTTCTCTAACTCCTCTTCTTTTAGGCGAAAGTGCTTTACAATAAGACCACAACAAAGTTTAAGTTCGAGTTGACCCATTATGAGGGGAAGTGCAGGAGATTCTTATCGGAGGCAGATGAGCTCAGGGATTTTCTCACCCAAAAGGAGGAAGAGACGCTGGACCTCCGAGCTCGTATAGAAACGATATCTCGAGAACGGAGCGATCTTGATGAGCAGGTAACATAGCCTTCATGTGCTTTGGGATTTTCTCACCCAAAAGGAGAAAGATGCCCTGATGCGGGAAGGATTCAGAGCCAGGGATGCTGAGATCCTTGGATTTAAGCTGTGTATGAGCAAGATATCCTCTGAGAGAGACGCCCTTCAAGGGAGGTTAACCTCCATTGAGTATTGCCTTCGTGATGCAAGGACTGAAAGTAGTAAATATAAGGACCTCTATGTTGAATCGGTCGATGCGTTATCTTCGATTAAGGCTGAAGCTGATGTACTCATAGCCTTGTATAAAGTCGATGTCGCTGCTGCAAACGCCCAGGCCAGGAAAGAAACTGAGGAGGCCGAGCTTAAACATGCCAGGCGATTAAAGTCTCGGAGGTAGGCTCTCGAGGATATTCATGCAGGGGGTCTCGATTTGCCCGCCGATATCAAGAGGATGAAGACCCTAGAAAAGGAATCGGAGGCACTGCTTGCCTCCGATGGTGATTTGAGTAGTGGCTCGGAAGACGATGAAGATGAGGGTGAATTCCCCGAGGGGGAAGAGGCCGTTGAAGACCCGTGGGCCGAGGGCCATGCCGCTGAAAGTATAACCTCTAAGGGAGCCGTTGAAGGCACACCCTAGCTGTAGATTAGTTTTTCGTTTATTCTCTCTCCCCGTGAAATGGCTCCGATTTTGAGCTTTGTAAATATGTTTCATGAACTTTTATCATATATAAAAAGTCCTTTTGTTATTCCTTGTTTCCTTTTTGGTTTCTTGGAATAGGCTCTATTGTCTGCCGATGATTAGTCCGATTGGTAGGACTTTAGAAATAAAAACCCTTGGGGTTATAAATTGTCCATGAGGCTCTTTGGGTCGGTACGACCTGTAGCTTGCAACTTGGGCTATTATGCGTTAGGTCGGTACGACCTTCGGTGTAGCTGGTGACTTGGGCTCTTAAGTGTTAGGTCGGTACGACCTTTATTGTAGCTAGCAACTTGGGCTCTTACGCGTTTGGCCCTAAGGTGCTTTACTTAACCATTTAGGGCTTAGTCTCCTAGTCGGGTTTCGACTCGAGCTCAACGGCCCTCAGGTTTTCAAATCAGCCATGAGGCACTTTGGGTCGGTACGATCTGTAGTTGGCGACTTGGGCTCTTACGCGTTAGGTCGGTACGACTAGCTGGCGACTTGGGCTCTTACGCTTTAGGTCGATACAACCTTTGATGTAGCTGGCGAGTTGGGATCTTAAGCTTTAGGTCGGTACGACTAGCTGGCGACTTGGGCTCTTACGCTTTAGGTCGATACAACCTTTGATGTAGCTGGCGAGTTGGGATCTTAAGCTTTAGGTCGGTACGACCTTTAACCGGTTCTTTTTGAAGTTTTTCGAAGTAATTGGAGGCCTGTGATTTTTTGGCAATAGTCGGACGTCTCCGAGTTGCGTTAGTTTGGCCACAGCCTTATGACGGTGGTCATTGTATTTGTCCGTAGCCTTTTAGTCCCCGAGTGAGATAGCCACGACGTCTATATCGAGGGTATGCCTTTTAGGGGTCTTATAAGTTCGATATATAGCCTTGACTTTGATATGGTTATTATACCTTTTTAAGGTCTTACGAATTTGTACATGCCTTGATTGAGGTCTTACAGTTTTGATGTTGCCTCATGGAGGGCTTACGAGTTTGAAGTTTCCAGCCCTGAGGTCTTACGGCTATGAGTCGACTGCCGGGGATAGTCCCCGAGTCAGAATTGATATTGCCTCGTGGAGGGATTATGAGTTCGAAGTTGTCGGCCCTGAGGTCTTACGGCTTCGAATTTTGATGGCTCGATGGGATGAGCTTGACGTTGTCGGCCCTGAGGTCTTAAGGCTTCGGGTTTCTGACGTTTTGATGGGGTGTCTGCCGATGGAAGTCCCCGAGACATCAAAAATTGTTGATATTGCCTCGTTGGGGGCTTATACTATTGATATTGCCTCGTGGAGGGCTTACATCGTGCCTCATGGAGGGATTATCAGCTCGAAGTTACCTGCTCTGAGGTCTTATGGCTCAAGTTAGGTAGCTAAATGAGCCGACCGTCGAGGACAGTCCCCGAGTCGGAGTTGACATTTCCTCGTGGAGGGCTTATGAGCTCGAAGTTGTCGGCCCTGAGGTCTTACATCGTCGAGTTTTTGGCGACTTGATGGAGTGACTGTCGAGGACAGTTCCCGAGTGGTCGGTAAACTCCTGGCCCTGAGGCCGTTTCTTGTGAAAAATAGTAAACTTCTTTGATGTGCGAAGTGTTTTGATAATAAAAGATTCTTCTCCGATTACTTGTCACAAGTATACATGTTTCACCATCGAGGGTTCAATTATTCTATGTGGACATGGTTCATTCGACCGTTTGGTCATGTACATTGTTCTCTTGTCGAGACCCTCTTATGCATATTTTAGTTTCTTTGAGGAGATGATCTCCCGGGGGGATACCCCTCAGTATTTGAGGTTGATCGAAGAGAAGCCTTGACTAATTTGTGGGTTCTCCTTAGGTAGCATATGGATGTTTCCTCGTTAAAAACCTCGCCGATAAAACCCATTTGGGATAAAATCCGACGTGAGGAAAAAAGAGGGAAATGCATGCTTTAAAACCTAACGCCTTCGAGCTGGAGGGTTCTTCGATTCCTTCCAATCGAACAACTGCACATAGGTTAGTGTAAAGTGTGAAGGGAAAAGGGAGAGGATTGTACCTTAGCTATGGCGGCGTTCAAGACTTGATATGCTTTGGTTATCCGCCCCAAGGACGCATCATGGTCCTTTATTCATTCCTACGAGGATGTAATTTGTGATTGTTACTCGGCTGTTTGCTTATTTTTTGGCTCCTGCGATGTAGAAGGTGTTGGTGCCATATCGTGCACGGCGAACATTTCTTTTGCTGCGTGCTACTCTCCGTATACTGGTTTTACTCCATCCTTCATAGGAAACTTCATCATTTGATGAAGGATTGACGGCACCGCCCTCATATTGTGAATCCATGGCCTTCCAAGCAATGCATTGTATCTCATGTCACCTTCGATGACATGAAACTTGGTATCTTGAATTGTACCGGCCACGTTGACTAGGAGGAGGATTTCCCCTTTCGTTGTCTCACTTTCCATGTTGAATCTGTTGATGACTCGAGAGGTGGGCACGATCTGGTCGAGCAATCCGAGTTGCTCCACCAACCTCGACCAAATTATGTTGGCCGGGCTATCTGGATCCACGAGCACACATTTTATTTGAAATTTATTCAAGAGAAAATAAATTACCAGTGCGTCATTATGAGGTTGAGAAAAGGTCTCGATGTCCTCTTCGCTGAATGAAAGGGCGTCTTCAAGTATATAGCTACGATTTCGCTTTTCCCTGGAGATGGATACCCTTGTTTGCTTAACAATGGGTCCTTGCGGGACGTCGACTCCACCAATAATCCTGTGGATGACGTGTTGTGGTTCTTCTGTTTCATTTTTCTTATTTTATTCTCTTTCTCGAAATTGGTTTTTAGCTCGATTGTTGAGGAACTCTCGAAGGTTCCCTTTGCTAATTAGTATGGCCACCTCTTCTCGAAGCTGTCTGCAATCCTCGGTCCTATGACCGTGGGTATCATGATATTCGCATATCAGGTTGGGTTCCTTTAAGAAGGATCTGATAACACGGGTCTTGGCCACCTGGTATCCCTGATTTTACTTATGGCCGAGACGATGTCTGAAACATCGATGTTGAAGTTGTATTCAGATAGCCGGGCTACCTCTACCGGCCTTGTGTGCCTGTCGAACCCTGCTTTGTTCACGAGTCCTCGAGGATTGTTTCCTCGGTCCATCCTTTGGTCGCTTTGAGGTATGTTACGCCTCGGGATATTTCTCCGATTTTCTACATACGATTGATACCTTTCTTTGTTTGGACTTGGCTCTCTCTCTGGAAGCCTCGATTCCTTTGCTAAAACTCTGCTAGGATACACCGAACCCGAGGGGGCTTCCAATTGGTCGTCCTCGACCCTGATCTTCGATTGATACCTGTTGTGCACATCCGCCCATACTACGGTGGGGGTACTTGATTAAATTTTGCTTTAGCTGTTTCGAAGCTATCGAGTTTCGTTCATTTAAGCCCTGAGTGAAGGCTTGTACCGCCCAATCATCGGAGACATGTGGCAATTCCATTCGTTCCAATTGAAAGCGGGATACGAACTCCCTTAACATCTCATTCTCCCTTTGTTTGATTTTGAAGACATCAGCTTTCCTTGTAGAGACCTTGATGGCACCAGCATGTGCCTTCACAAAGAAGTCTGTCATCATGGTAAATGAATCTATCGAGTTCGGGGGCAGGTTATGATACCACATCATAGCCCCTTTGGATAGTGTTTCTCCAAACTTTTTCAATAGGACAGACTCAATCTCGTCATCTCTTAGGTCGTTCCCTTTTACGGCACAAGTGTAGGGAGTAATGTGCTCGTTGGGGTCCTAGGTCCCGTTGTACTTCCGGAGGTCGGGCATTCTGAATTTCTTTGGAATGGGCATTGGAGCCGCAATTGATGGGAATGGCTTTTGCACGAACTTTTTTGAAAATACACCCTTCAAAATCGGGGTTGCGCCCGGGATCAGATCGACCCTCGAGTTATAGGTCTCTGTTTTTTTGTCATTAGCTTCTATCTTCTTTTCGCCCGATTCAATCCTCTTTGCGAGGTCTTCGAGCATCTTCATAATGGCGCAGTCGGCTGCTGACCCATTATTGCTCGACCTTTCTGGTGCCTGTTTGACTCGAGGAGTCGTTTCTGGTGGTGCTGTGCTTGGGGTTTTCTGATGGTTTTGTAGCTGAGCAATAGTCACCTGTTGTGCCTGCAACATCTCAAAAATGACATGAAGGCTAACTTCCCTTTCCCTTTGAACAGGGGTTCCCTGTGCTTCATGCTGGTCTCCTTCACGCACACTTTCATCTGTATGAGAGCTCACATCGACAAGTTAGCATTGTGTGAGTCTTCATCGACAGGAATTTGCACTGGTGCCCCTTCAGGGTTTTCGGTGGCATACCGGCACCTGAAATAGCTGCGTCATTCTCTCTGTGATCCTCAGGACCGTTGTTTTCATGTGCGTTTACTGAGTTATACATTTTTTGACCTGAAATTGAAGATTCCTTGACAAGAAAAAGTGTAAAGAATAACTTGTATTTTTAGAAAACCAGCACTAAAACAATCACTATTATTTTTAGCCCCACGGTGGGAGCCAAACTATTTATCGTGAAAATGGTAATTACAGTTATATTTGATTATGTGGTCCTAAAAATACGTGATCTATTTTTATCAGTTGTTTAGGAAGCAGATGCTAAGTGGGTAGTGGAAAACAAAACAAGAGCGAAGGGTAGCAAGATTGCGCAAACCGAGCAGTGGAGAGCCTGGTCTTGAGGTCAGTTGAGATGGGCTTCGAGGTTGGTCGGGATGGGCCTCGAGGTCGAGCTTAGGAGACTGACAAGGGGCTGCCGAGGGTGATATAACAGTATTGAAGGCCTAAGAGATGGCATGTTTGTGATTAATAACAAATAATTAACGAAGAACAAGTAATGAATACAATAAATGAAAGGCAATAAATCAATAGAACAATTGTAGAGAATGTTTTAGTTAGAGAGCATAGGATTTTCTTGTTCTTGTATTGAATATCATCCATGTTACAAAGTGACAAGGGCCCCCTTTATATATGAGGGGGAATCCCAACATAGTACATGTATAATTAATGCAAAGAGAGATGGTTGGTACAACCATTTAATGACACGGTACGGGCTTGTACTATTTTGTGTATTTCATCAGCTTTAATCACGTGCCTTTTGGGGTTTTCCTGCCTTTTCATGACGGTCTTCGAATCTTGCCCCGCCTCGAGGTACATCAACCCCTCGGAATGCTTCCTCGAGGAGTTCACCTCGGGGCTAAACTTCAGGTTCCGTTCCGATACAGTGGAGGTCGAGGCTCGGAATATTGTAGGAGCTTTAAAATCGGGCTTCCCCGATTTTACCATATACAATATTAAAAGCACGAAGGACCTTAGCGAAATATCGTTCGCCTTTTTTATCCTTTGAAAACAAATTTTATATTGGACAATTTGTAATTTAAGTTACTTTCCTACTATTTAGAATTTTAAAATTAACTAAAATTTTAATTATTAAATCTTTCCTTATTTGAATTAATATCTTACTTCTTCAAAACAGGTAAAATAATTATTATGCCATCATTATGAGTATGCCTTTCACGTTAAATAGACATACAATTATGTTACATCAATATAAGGATATGCAACCTAAATATTGCGGAAACTTATAAGAGCTAATATTGGAAAACAACGAGGACTTTGGGTTTGGAAACATTAGTTAGTATGATTGAGAATAATTATTTTTGAAATTACTTACTGTTCCTTTCTTTATATATGTCATTTATTCTGAAGTTCTAAAAATAACTACCGAAGTTATAAAAATAAACCTAACAAAAAGTAGAAAAAATTTAAGGAACCAAACAACTTTAAAAAATATAGTGTAGAGTGTGAAGTTAATTGTGTTGGGATTAGTGATTGGTGAATCAAAATGGAGGGAAGAAAGTGGGATGGAAAGTGAGCTCCATTTTAGTGTTTATCATTGATGGTGAAAAAAAAAGTGAATGTGCTTATATTGGGAAAAGATTTCTCTTGGTGTTAAATGGGTTGGAAGTAAGTAAGCCTCGTGTCGTCGTCGTCATTCGACTTTGGCTTCCGTCAAAGATTGATTAATCTTTTTGGACAAAATTTCTTTAACTATTTAATAAAATATTAATCTATAAATTCTTCACAAATCTATTTCAGTGTGATTTACTACCATTGAGTAGTTCGTCGGTGAGTTATCTATTTTGGGAGTATAATATTCCAGCTCCTCGGATATTTGAGGGAAATAATTTCCTTAAGGACACACTATGTATTCAGTAGGCTCAATATATTCCAAAATTATTTCAACATTCTGTTGCTTCTAACTTTCTGTTTCAGAAAGATAATTGTTTCGTTATTTATTATAGTAATACATATTGACTAACAAATTACCATAGAGTTAAAGTTTGGTTGACATATCCATATTTTTTATCTTTAAAAAACTAAAATATTCCTTCAGCATTACCACGAAAATATGAAATGTTGATCAAATTTTCTTTTCTTTGTAAGTGCGATAAAATCATAATCATATTTAATACTTATTTTAAGTTCAATTAAAATCTAGGCTCTTGAGAATTTCAGCGTACAAAGCTTGCTTTTTTCTTTATTGAGTTAGTTAAATAGGCAGTTCAGCTTGCATATCGGTTTCACATGGAGTTTTAGGTACTCGGGGGTCTCAGAGTACTCGTACTGCACAGTTTCCACAGCCATGTCAGCAGAGAGGTTATTTTGAGTGTGGAGAAATCAGCCACATGGTGAGAGATTGTCCCAGACTCCGGGCAGATGGGTCACAACGGGGTATTCACGTGAGTAGGGGGCGCCCAAGAGGGGGAGGCCTGGCCCGTTGATGTATTTCATATAGTAGACTAGAGGCCGTTGTGCCAGATGTTATCATACAAGTATGTTTTGATCTGTTACCGAGGAGCACCATTCGTATGTTGTTCGATTCTGCTTGTCGGGACGGGTTCCCTTATTTGTTGCTCCACTTATGGATGAGTTCCATGATCATTGTTTCTTATGATTTTATATTTAACTTTTTTATATAATTCAAAAAATATTTTTAAAATAATATTTATTTTATTTTAATATCACGTGGCTTTTATGAAGTTTAACCCACTTATACAAGACTAGTACAATGAATTGAAGGATACAAATTAATCGGCTAATCAAATTATATGTTCTTAATTGGGTACACAAAGGGACCCAACCTCAGATATACTGCGCTAGCTAATACCAAATCAAGAACATGCATAAGCTTTAGACAGTTTAGAAAAGCAGAATTTTCCTTTACATAACTTTAAGGGAAAAAGGAAGAACCAAAAAAAGAAGAGAGTAATGTAGAAAAAAGAACTTAGACAGGAAGTAAAGCTAAAAAGGAAAGATGAGGGGCCAAAGTATATATTCAAAAAAGATTAGTAACAGGGACATGAAAGGTTGGTTTTAGTTATCAGAATTAATAGGGCAGCCTGGCACGCATTACAAAGGTAAAAAATCCTCCGCGTTTTTCCGTTATCTAGACCAAAGTAAACGCGGAATTTTAGGTTTGCCCAGAATATACGTAGATGTTATATTCGAATTGATGTGAGCATGGACGAATCAGAATATAAAATTTATGAGTATTAAAGTTTTTGTGGAACTCATAGCTTATTCTATTTATCGGGTTCATAATTAAATATTTATAATATTTAATAAATTTTTAATACAAATA
The DNA here is from genome assembly GCA_005239505.1 of Nicotiana paniculata. Taxonomy (NCBI): domain Eukaryota; kingdom Viridiplantae; phylum Streptophyta; class Magnoliopsida; order Solanales; family Solanaceae; genus Nicotiana; species Nicotiana paniculata. Next base: position 35,170 of record MDKI01190800.1, read on the forward strand.
TAATATATAAGCAAAAAATATCTGCACCTTATAGACTAGTTCCGTCTCTAGAACTAAGTCGACTTTATGGTCGAGCTAGCCGCTAGGTATTTGTATTTAGACCACTAAAGATTTCGATGAAGTGATAAATATCTTTTTATATTTAATAAAAAATCTCAAGTTTGAATTATGTGTATAAAGTCATTTTTGATAGGAAGGCTTTATCTTAAAGGTTTCAGGACTCGAATTCATATCAGCCCCCAAGCAGACATTAGATAGGAAACTAAAAAAAAAATAGGTATTTGTATTTAGAAGACACTCTTAAATATTGCCCAAATTAACTGATAAACCAAGTAGAGATGCATTTAAATCAAGTCTAAATTACGAGTTTAGCTCCAATAGCAGCTTTTCTATCAGAAGAATCTGAACATTCAATAAAGAATCATAGGAGTACCTCAAGGTTTTTATAAACCTCTTCAAATGCTCTTATTGTCCATGAAATAAAATACCCATCATTCTATCCTTTTCAATTTATGTGGACATATTTAATTAGGCAAAAAAATTATTAAAAAAATAAATATTTTGAAGTTATGACTTAAAACCTGCCATAATATTTGTAAGAATATAAAATTTTTGTCATGAAGGACAAAGTGCGAAGTTTAAATTTAATTGTTTTGGAATTCAGAAAAGATCGTTTTTTCTTAAAACTAAAAATAAGGAACTGTCCCACATATCATAATACAAGTGAGATGATCTAAACAGTGGACTCTGATCTTAAAGCAAAAGGTAGACTTGCGGTCTAGATCTTCATCAATGGCCTTTAATTAACGGTTGCCATGCAGCGTAACTTTTTGTTACTTCAATTTCATCAGAAATCAAGATATCCAAAATTACTACTATAAGTATTGCTCACCATAACTAACACATTCTACTTTTTTCTTTTTTATTCTTTTTCCTATTTGCTTAAAATAAAATTAGAAATCTCAAACTGAAATAGAGGGATGAGTACGTGTTATGTTGATATACAAATTGCTCAACAACAATTTGTGCGATCGATAACATCTCTTCACTTATAACGAAATATCTCAGATCAAGCCTTAAGAATGAAAAAAATTTAGTAGCGGACCGTATTCTCTAAAACATTAGCGAGCACACAAATAAAAGGCAAAATGGTTACGGTTCACCGTCAAATAGGAGTTGTCACATCCAATGAAGACTTTGAGAAAAAGGATATCGTATAAGCTCTTTAAAGATCACTCATCATATGGTCTGTCGCAGTGACATGTTAACTAAATGTGGCCGCCGACACACCTCGATCGCCCACAAAATTTGTAGAGCCTCTGGGGAGAGTGTTACTTACGGATTCCGACGAATTCAGTAATTTTTTTTTTATAAAAAAATTTATTAAGTATATATTAATATTTAATTACAAACCTGTAGCTAACAAATTATGAGTTCAATTAAAAATTAAAAACTCATAAATTTTAAATTTTAGCTCGCCTCTCCTCTCCCTCCTCCCCTTCTTCTTCTTCTTCTATATAAATAGGTCAACACAGAGAGGTGGGAAGTTCCCTACTCTTAAACCCATGCACGTTCTCTTCCCCTTCTTCAATGCTCTCACCTGTCCCCTAACAACAGCATTCAATACTCATCTCTCTCTCCCCTCCTATATCTTTCCTTAATTTATCTCTAGTACTCCTATTAATTTAATTACCACTACATTTTCAACACTTGTCCCTCCAAAGTTTTGGTATCTTGATATTCTTTTTATCTACTTCATATAGCCAAATTACGTGCATGCTGTATAATTAAAGTGAGTAAATTATGGGTACTTCTTTGCCTTCATTTTGTGGAGTGCTTCTTTTACTTTTATGTATAGGTTGTCCCAATTTGGTGAGATGTGGGGAGGAGGATTTAAGTTTCCTTCAATCAGAGTGCTTAAAGGTGCCAGCTTCGGAGTTTGTGGGCTCTGTTAAGTCTACCATTGACACTGTCCGTCAAGTCACTTCTATTGTGTCGAAATTCGTCAGCTTCTTCGGTGATTTTCGACTTTCCAATGCCATTTCTGATTGCCTTGATCTGTTGGACCTCTCTGCAGATGAACTTACTTGGACTCTCACTGCTTCTCAGAATCCCAAAGGTGTGTATGTAAATTTACTACTTTACCACTAACACACAGCAGTTTGAAATTTTAGTGTCGGATTCTAGATTTATAGTAATTTGTACGTTAAGTTATACTCTAGATACGCCCCTGCTAACATATTGGCCTGCAGGACCATAACTTTAATTTGCTTTTTTTTTTCTTTTTTGTTGAGTTACGTGATCTTTTTATCTGTTCTTTCCGAAAAGCTTTATTACTATAGTTAATTATCTTCTCTTTTTGAGATACTCCCTTTATTCTGCACTTTGTTTTAATTCAATAGATTTTCTTCTTCTTTTTCTTTTCGGCCTTTTTTACTCTGAACACTTTTGAGTTGGACCTCCCCACGAGTATGAAGTTTTTTGCTCCAACTAATCCTCTGTATTATACTCTTTTGCCTTTTGCTAAAATAGGCCAAGGTTTGTTTCTCTTAAATAGTGGAGTAAATAGTAGTCATAAGTATTTTCTTCTAGGTTAACTACGTAACTTCACATAACTGTCTAAGGAAGTTCCCTTATCTATTCTTAGGATTTAAATTTTATACACGGGTAGTGTAAAAAAAATAATTACACATGTAGTTTAACCTGTGATAATAAATTAGTACTAATTACTAATGTTTATTATAGAGCTTTACTTGTAATTAGTAGGAGTAACTTTTAACACCTGATTGTTTTAAATCTTTTATATACCATAGTGCTCGTAATGTAACCTCTCCTTAATTAGAAGAAAGTACAGTAAAGCACTTCCAGCGTTCCAAAATAAGTACTCCCTCTGTTCTAATTTATGTGAACATGTTTGACTAAGCACGGAGTTTAAGAAAAAATAAAAGATTTTTAGAATTTGTGGTCCTAAACAAGTTAAAAAGGAGTCATTTGTGTGGATATAAAAGCTTCTCATTAAGGGTAAAATTATAATTCTAAGCCAAATTGTTTCTAAATTTAGAAAGGGGTTCCTGAAAGAAAATGTGCATAAACTTCTCAAAACGTGTTACGTTCATCTTCTATTATCAAAAGGTGATTGAGATCTGTTATAAGTTTTACATAATATTCAAATCTATTGGGGTCAGCTTTATCTTCACTTTAATATCATATATTCCACTATCCAAGAATCCTAGGATAATACTCTTGTGAAAAATAAATGTCGGAGAGGCTTGACCCAACAGTTTATGCAAGAGTTAGTTTAAAGCCGCTGTGATGGGAACTTTAATTTTATATTAGGACGTATGATAAAGAAATATGTCAAATAAATTGGCTAATTGACTTTGAGAAAATTAAAAAGCTGACTAATTTATTTACTTAATTTAGAAGCTTAAACATTAGTCCACTGAATATTTTAATAACATCGGTGGTGGTATTATGATCGACAGGGAAAAACAACAGCACAGGTAATTTAAGTGCAGATTTGAGGAATTATTTGAGCGGAGCACTTATTAATCAAGACACATGCATAGATGGATTTGATGGAACAAACGGAATTGTCAAGAATTTGGTTGCGGGAAGCCTCAACCAAGTCACTACATTAGTCCGTGACATTCTTTACATGGTCCGCCCCGTCCCTAAAAATGCCCCAAGGGCTAATGACGGACGTGGAAAACCATGGCAATGGTCCCGAGAGAGGAGGCTAACGTCAAACAAAGAAGACGACAACTCATTCCCTTCCTGGCTTAACCGAAAAGATAGACGGTTGTTGCAATCAACTCCGAGTACAGGTGTTGTTGCGGACGTTGTGGTAGCTCTAGACGGAACGGGTAATTTTACTCGTATTAAAGATGCTATATCAGCAGCACCAGAATTGAGTACCAAGAGATTTGTGATACATATTAAGAAAGGTATTTATAACGAGTATGTGGAGATCAGCAAGAAAAAATGGAACATATTGATGATCGGTGACGGAATAGATGTTACTGTTATTTCTGGGAATAGAAGTTTTATTGATGGATGGACCACTTACAGATCTGCAACATTCGGTAAGTTTTTTAATTTGATTCCATTTATTATTGTCTTATCTTATCTTAATCCACGCGGAGTACTATATATTTCAAACATCCCCACACATTTATTTATTGCTGATACTGTACGCATAATAAGATTATTATAAAGGAAATGCAACTATAATCTATATATCTATATCTATATATATATATATATATAGATATATATGCATTTAAGATGGCCCATAAGGTATGTCTGTAAATTGATCAATCGTGTCATAGATTGACAATTACTAACAGTACTACAATTCAGTAATGGATTTGGGACCCATAACGATCAGACTGCAAGATGTCCAAATCAGGAAAAGATTAAAAAAAATTCATATATAAAGAAGTTTTTTTTTTACTTAAATGGTCACTCAATTATCTGCTAAAGTTACTTTTCTTTTGTTTGTAACAACAAAGTCATTAAACCATACATATAGCACTCAGAAAATTACTCAACTAAAATTTTCAAATGTTTGATTGTCAAATACCTATTTTACCCTCTAAGTTATTAATTTTTTAAAACATTTTAAATATTATTAGTTTTTTCTCATTTTAATCTACATTGTAGACATACCTATAGAAAAATAGATTTTATTTATAAAATAAAAAATAAAAAACTAGTTTTCAGCTCATATAATGACGGAATAATAATATAATTGAGCATAATTTTCAATCATATATAATGTATATTATAAAAATATCTTTATTTAAATAATTATTTTATATTATGTGCATGGAATATATATTTTACAATTTTTATTTTCTTTCATTCTCAATTGTGTAAATATATTTTTTAATTTTTGTAGTTAATACTAAAATTATCACGAACAAATTATTCTAGTTAAATTTTTTATTATGCTCATTTTTTTTATTCCAGCATTATATATGCTTAAATACTTTTTATTTTTTAATTTATAAATAAAATTTATTTATTATATAGGTAAGTCTATTATATAAATTAAAAAAGGAAAAATCATAATATTAAAAAGTTAACAAAATACAAAGAAGATAAATGTTTATAATTTAGTGGGTAAAATAAGTATTTGACAATTCAAAATTTAAAAAATGTAGTTGAGTGACCTTCTGAGTTCTATAAGCATAATTAAATGACTTTGTTATTACTAAAAAAGTGACTTTAACAGATAAATTTGGGATAATTGAGTGACTATTTGAGTAATTGACTCCGCCAGCTAGGGTAGTGGCGAAGCACTACTGAGCAATTCACGTATCACTTGATACGGACGACTTATATTTTTCCGCCGGACCACAGTCTTGCCCTCCGATCGAGCTACGAACACGAGTAGATAGGCGGTTAGGGGGGGAGAGGGCCGGATGAGCCTGCCTTTTCAATCAATCTCCGGCCGCTCAGTGCCGCTATTGGTACGAGTTGTAAGGAGTCTTGATCTCGAGTCAAACTGGGGCGTCATTTCATTCTCGTAACGGGAATGTAAAAATGGGATGAACTTTCACTTTTTTCATTCTAACCATTGGTAATAGGATGTGTAATTTATTATAGGATACAACCTTTAGCCATGGTTGGCTGACTCACTATGAAGAAAACTCCCTGTGAAGGGGGGCTAAAATAGCTAATAATAACACTGCTGGTCGATAAAGATTGGATTTTTTTCCTTTTAAAAAATGAGTTGACATTAAAAATTGAAAAGAAAAAGAAGGGCCGAAAGAAAGAAGAAAAAAGCAAAAGAATTGTTGGAGAATTGAGTTGTAGCTCGTGTAGCTGCTACCTGGTACCTTATTGTGTCAGTGGTGCAAGATCTAATTATCATGGTGCCCACTGCCCACCATCTCTTTCCATTTCCTTTTCTCCTACCCGATTTTCTTTACTACTACATTGCTTCTTCCGGTCTAAGTGATTAATTTATTTTTTATTTTGATCTAAAATAAGTGTATATTTATATAATTAAAAAAAATTTAATTTATTTTTTAAAATTATCATCATATACGTATTCTTAAGAAGTCATTTGCTCCTCACATTTGAGAAGAGAAGTAAATACTACATAACTATGGTGCAATATTTAATGAAGGGTAGTTTAGTCACACTGATTATTTTCGTCTAGAATTTAGTATTTTCTTTGTGGGTGTGCCCAAAATAAATTGGTCACTTATTGTGGATCGAAGGGAGTATAATTAGATTGCAATTAATTTTTTGTCCTCCCACTGCCCTGTCCATCTCCCACCTAAATTCATTAAAAATATTAGAATTGTTTCATGTTACTAGCTATTCTACTCCGCCTATCTCAGTTTATATAAAGGGCTTGGAGTACGAGGGTCAAAACATCTAAATTCATATTAAAATCAGGCAAAAATTCTTAAATCTTTTTGAAATAAAATTTATATATATTTAAAACTACATAAAAAAATATATTTTTAAGTTAGTACAGTTAATCAATAAAAATATTTAGAAAGAATTAAAAAATTACAATAAAAGAAAACTTATTTGATTCGTCAAATAGTAAAGCTTTTCACATAAAATGAAACATAAACAAATAATTTGATTTTTGCATTTTTGATTATCATGAGCTAATGGGCCATTCTTGAGATTGAGAGCTTTGAGTCTGAAAGATATCTATGTACCGGATTTGCAAATTAAATTGGTAGCTTTCACGTTTTACACGGTCAAAGATAAAAGGATCAACACGCACACACTAGCTACATACATTAGACGAAAACAAAGTTAAAAAATGATTTGATTCATCCAAGTCACCAGTGGCGGACCCACGTGGTAGCTAGCGGGTTCAACTGAACCCGCTTCACCAAAAAATAATATATATATATATATATTATGATTAAAGCTGTGTAAATTTTGTATAAATATTTTATTCAACTACTATTTTACAACTAAAGTTATATACTTCTAAGATTGAACCTGCTCGCACAAAACCCTGGGTCCGCCACTACCAACCACGTACACTAATTACAATGTCGGTGTTCATATGTATGCAGCTGTGAAAGGTCAAGGATTCATTGCACGGGACATGACATTTGAGAACACAGCAGGACCCCAAAAGCACCAAGCCGTTGCATTTCGCTCCGACTCAGACTTGTCTGTGTTGTTTAGATGCGCGTTGAGGGGCTACCAGGACACTCTCTACGCCCATTCTATGCGCCAATTCTACCGAAACTGTGTAATTACTGGCACGGTAGACTTCATATTCGGAGATGGCACGGTCGTTTTCCAAAATTGTCAAATATTGGCTCGAAAGGGACTACCCGAACAAAAGAACACCATCACAGCCCAAGGCCGAAAAGAAGCTGCTGAAACTACAGGCTTCTCTATCCAATTCTCTAATATATCTGGCGAACCAGATCTATTAGCTTCACTTAACTCTACACAAACATTCCTTGGTAGGCCCTGGAAGGCATATTCGCGCACTGTCATAATGCAATCATACATGAGTAATGTAATTAAACCACAAGGCTGGTTAGAGTGGAACGGTAATATATCACTTGACACATTGTACTACGCCGAGTATCAAAATTACGGGCCCGGTGCGGGCTTGGGGGCTAGGGTCAATTGGCCTGGTTATCATCTACTCAATGATTCCTCACAGGCAAATAATTTCACAGTGGCTCAATTCATTTTGGGTAACTCGTGGTTGCCTTCTACAGGAGTTAAGTACACTGCTGGCCTAGCGGTTTAATTGATCTAAGCTTAGGGCCAAATTTAATTACCGTATCCATATTACCTCCCTTGCTCCTTTTTTTTTTTGGTTACCACATCAATTGTTTCTCTACTGATATATATATTCATCTTTTGTTCTTTGTTGGTTGCTTTTTCGGGTTTTGGTGGATTTGTACTTCAAAACAATTTACACTGATGATTCCTTTCCATTTAGTCATCCACTCACTGTATACTTTTATCCATTTTACTTGACCATCTTAATAGATTGTGTATATTTTACTGATTACTTGTTAACTTATAACATCATTTGCCGCTAAATCTATCTTGGTTGTTATAGTAAAAAAAAAAAAAGTACTCAAAACTCTCATTTCTTTCAATTTGTTTATGTTATAAAAGACAATAGAATTATTTAATTTTAAAATCTCAAATGAAATTCATATTTCATTAAATAATTTTTTTTTCAAAGCTACTAGTGCACTATTACTAAAGTGGGTTGTATGAAAAAAAGGCAGAATACAACAGTCCCCAATTTCAACTTTTGATCGGTGCAGTTCTAAGTTAACAAGAGTTTTTAACGTTACAGATTCCTCGTTGGAACTTATCAAATTTATAAATTTCTGTCTCCAATAAAATATAATCAATAAGTTTCTTTGTTTATTGTAAAATTAATAATAAGTATATTCTCTTATTTGTGCCATTAGGTTGTATAGAGAGGTAATTGTACAGAGAGTGTACCATTATAATGATGAATGTTGCTTTCTATAGGTAAAATTGTAAGGGGTAAAATCGGTTCATAGTAAATACTCGAATAATAGAGTGACACGTGGAACTGGAGACAGACGGAAAGCGAGGCAAGTAGAAACCAAGACCGGCGACAGCAACTTCAGTTGGCACCGGAAAGACCCCGTAGGGAATATTGCTAGTGAAGACAAACGAATGTTCTCCACTGGATGACATTCAACGAAGAATATTTTTCAATATTAAATGAACAATCCTTTATAGAGAGTTGGCCCCCATAATTGTCATTTAAGAGGGTTTGATCCTAAGAACTTGTTCCCTAGATACAACTATAAATAGTGGCTTCAACATTCATTGTAAGGGACACACATTTTCTAACAAACTTATGCTACACATTATTTTAAGTTCAATAATATTTTCCTTCCTGTCTATTGAAAGTCTTACTTCTGCCCTCAGAAGCTCCATTCCTGAAACCAATCTATTTATTGTCTTATTTATTACTTAATTTATTTATCATTTTGGGATTAAATCGATCCGCTTGTCTATAAACCACGTTATAAATTTAACTATACCGTTTTACGGCAAAACAGTTTGGCGCCCACTGTGGGGCTTAGACAGTTGCGTAATTAAGTTGATCCGTGCATCTATTACTAACCGGCTTAACTTTATGTTTCTTAGGAAAAATCTTAAAAAATGGAAGATAACGATGTCAACATTGCCGCGCCCCATTTCTCACAAAAACGAGTTTCGACGTGTGACAGCTCTTTTAAATGAGGTATTAAAATAGAAGAGTCGCCACCTAACGATTTTGAGAAGGCACCTATTTGTAAATAACTCTGTTTGACTAATCAACGCCACCAAAGATCGGGTTAAGGATTAAGTTACCTCAAAGAAAAGGTGTTAGACTCTCTTCGAGGCCCACAAATGGAGGTCCCGGCCGAACTTTAGATTATGTGGATTATATAGTTAAATTAGGTGATCAAATAAATAGTAGGGAATTTCAGAAGTCATAGGGTCTTATTAAAACATATGAGGATGGATACAAGTCTTAATGGCTACGTAGGTACAAACCACGTTGATCTATGTTAAGTATGGATAACATGCACATAAATAAAGGAGGGGGGAGGGAGTTCTAAGTTTTTTTAGCCTAAAGGAACACCCCGTGCAACATAATACTTCGCAACTCCTTTAGGTAGGGGTTGTTCATATTATTTAGCGGGCACAGACTATCATCTCCTGCTACCCGATTACTACGTTGAAGTTATTTACTTAAAGGCATTCTGATTCATTTCTAAGTCGTATCCTATGCGTGCACTGCCCGTCCCCTGCCTATGGTCCAGGAGGCTTTAGACCTACTATTTGGTAGTTCTAGACTCAAGTCACGGGGCTCAAAAAGATAAACTAGGCGACAATAAAAGAACAGATAGGACTGCATATAATTGCAATATAAGGCTCAAATAACCTCCACACATAAATAAGAAAGCATGCAGACTGATTTCTGGTATTAGGCGGTAGAACATTTCAAAATTAAGACTTAGAGTCCCTAAGTCCTATAGGCATAATTTCTAATTGTTTGTGTAATAGGCATTGAAAACTATTAGAGACTGAGAATTACCAACGTTTGATCCTATAAACATGTTTTCTAGGCGGATAACAGTGTTTTATAGGCAAGGTTTCCTAACAATCACATAATTAGGCAGCAAAGTCGTTTGAAAACACAAGATTAGCAGCGTCAATCAACATCCTATGGGCAAAATTTCTAACAGTTGACAAATGGACTCGATTTTCTAATACTTTATCCCTATATGCATGTTATCTAAGTGATGCAACACAAAAACAACACGAACTAATTGATTAATTAATTATGACCCTATAGTCATGAAATCTAGGTAAGTAAAGGTATTGCATTGTTGCATCCTACAAACATGTTATCTAAGAGTGATGGATAGTAGACATAGAAACAAATGTAGCATATCTGACAAATGAAGTGAGGTCTGTGCGTGAATCCTATAAGAATGCTTTCTATTAGTGTACAACACATGAAACTAAATAGAATAAACGACATTGTTACACCCCATATTTTCGTACTTGAAAGTATGTCGTTAGTGAATTGATGAAAGCTCGGGAATGAGATTATTTGAAGATTATAAGAATTATGCTATTTCAAACAAACGATAAGAAAGTGCCGCGAAGGTTAAAAGGTAAACGAATCAACGAAAGTGAGTTTTGTCGAAGTTTATCGATATGTGATAGAATACGGTTCGAGCTATAATAATCGGTATGTATGGACTAGTGCCATATAAGGTACCCCATAACCACGATAGTAGGGTACATAAAGTGTGTTAAAAGTGAGTAGTATTTTAAGTAATTTGAGATAATTCTTAATTATATGAATAATTAGGTAATTAATAATTTTTAGTGGGAGATTAATTAAAATTTGGATAATTAAAGATTTTGGATGACTTAACCCCCCCCCCCCAACCCCAAAACCTGGCAGCATCCCCCATCACTTTTAAAGTGACTATTAAGTCTTACATAGGTGGCTAATTTAGAGGATTAAGATGCTTACTCATCTAATAAGTGGGACACACCCACTATAAGAGCTTTCCTACACTAGTGATATGTTCTATTTCCTAAAATCTAAAGATCAAGAATTAAAGAATTGAGAGAGTGGGCTGGTCGAATTGAATCCTTCAAAGAGAAAATGTTTCCATACCAAATATTAATGATGTTGTTTGTTGATTATGTGCCTATGATGAAGCGTGAATTTCAAATTCTAAGAGAGCACGATACAATCTTTCTCAAGAATATTGTACGAATTTTTTCCTACTTCAATCCACCGTTACGTGTTGTCACAATTGACGTGTGTTAGAGGGATTGTCAAGAGAATCGACTCAGGCATGTTAAGGCTAAGACCTTCCTTCATTTTGGCATGATCTCGTAATTACATGTGTTTGATAACGAGGCATAAAGAGAAGTTCATACTCCCGAATTTATATACATTATCCTAGTCTCATAAGTTACAGTATTCTTCCTTATCGGGACTTTATATTCAATTGAGTATTGTCTCCTTCCAATCAAGAGAGAAGAGGTTATATATATATATATATATATATATATATATATATATATATATATATATATATATATATATATATATACACACACACACAAACATAGCATTACAGTATTTTCACCGCCATCGAGCTATAATCGGTGGGCAGGTCCCTATTGGGCAACGTCATATCAGATGGTAAGTTATATACCGAGCCTACTGTGGCCAAGCGCCTATGGGCGATCCTACTACAGTAGAATATTTAATATATATACTGAGCCTTATAAGGGCAGATAACTGTTTTGCTTACTATATTGAGAGAATTGAGTCAGTATCAGCAGGTAAGCATATCTTCAGATTATCTTTGACTTCCAGTTACTTTCAATTATTATATGATCAGTTCAGTTTCAGCTTTTAGTTATTCTGTTGCCTTACATACTGGGTACATTATTTCGTACCGACGTCCCTTTTTCTAGGGATACTACTTTTCATTCCTGCAGGTATAGACAATCAGTTTGACAATCCCTCATAGTAGACGAGGTTAGTATTCAGCGAAGGATCGGTAAGATTCCACCTCATTCGGAGTGAAACCGAGTCTATGAGTTATCGTGTCAGAATTTTGCTACAGATTTTATGGGTAAGCCAGTACTCTATCCTGTTTGATGTCAAATACTCTTAGAGGCTTTGTAGATAGAGGTTCATTTTATACAGTATGTCAAAGGACTTGACGGCCCATATGTATTCATGTTTTAAGAAAGATGGTTCATTGATATAGTGTTTCCTGCTGATAGTTAAACATTACGACTTGTGGCCTTGTTCGCCCAGTTACCAATGATATTACGATAAGAAAGACTCCAAAGGGAATATTGCTAGTGAAGACAAACAAATGTTCTCCACTCAATGACATTCAACAAAGAATATTTTTCAATATTAAATAAACAATCCTTTATAGAGAGTTGGCCCCCATAATTGTCATTTAAGAGGGGCTTGATCCTAGGATCTTGTTCCCTAGATACAACTATAAATAGTGGCTTCAACAATCATTGTAAGGAACACACATTTTCTGACAAAATTATGCTACACATTATTCTAAGCTCAATAATATTTTCCTTCCTGTCTATTGAAAGTCTTACTACTGCCCTCAGAAGCTCCATTCTTGAAACCAAGCTATTTATTGTCTTATTTATTACTTAATTTATTTATCATTTTGGGATTAAATCGATCCGCTTGTTTATAAACCACGTTACAAATTTAACTGTACCATTTTACGGCAAAACAGTTTGACGCCCACCGTGGGGCTTAGACAGTTGCGTAATTGAGTTGATCCTTGCATCTACTACTAACTGACTTAATTCTATGTTTCTTAAGAAAAAATCATAAAAAATGGAAGATAACGAGGTCAAAATTGTCGCGCCCCGTTTTCTCGCGAAAACGGGTTTCAACGTGTGACAACTCTTTTAAATGAGGTAAGAGAAGAGTCGCCACCTAACGATTTTGAGGTGCGTTAGGGAACCTATTTGCAAATAACTCTATTTAACTAATCAACGCCACCAAAGATCGGGTAAGGGATTAAGTTACCTCAAAGAAAAGGTGTTAGGCACTCTTCGAGGTCCACAACTGGGGGTCCCGGCCAAACTTTAGACTATGTGGATTGTATAGCTAAGTTAGGTGATCAAATAAATAATAGGGAAGTTCAGAAGTCGTAGGGTCTTATTAAAACATATGAGGATCGATACAAGTCTTAATGATTACGTAGGTACAAACCATCTTGATCTATGTTAAGTATGGATAACATGCACATAAATAAAGTAGAGGATGGGGGTCCTAAGTTTTTTTAGACTAAAGGAACACCCCGTGCAACATAATACTTCGCAACTCTTTTAGGTAGGGGTTGCTCATATTATTCAGTGGGCACAGACTATCATCTCCTGCTATCTGATTACTACGTTGAAGTTGTTTACTTAAAAGTGTTCTGATTCATTTCTAAGTCATATCCTATGCGTGCACTGCCCGTCCCATGCCTATGGTCCCAGAGGCTTTGGACCTACTATTTGGTAGTTCTGGACTCAACTCACGGGGCTCAAAAAGATCAACTAGGCGACAATCAAAAATATATAGGAGTGCATATAATTGCAATAAAAGGCTCAAATAACCTCCACACATAAACAAGATTGCACACAGACTGATTTCAAGTATTAGGCAGTAGAACATTCAAAATTAAGACCTAGAGTCCCTAAGTCCTATAGGCATGATTTCTAACTGTTTGCATAATAGGCATTCAAAACTATTAGAGACTGGGAATTACTAGCGTTTGATCCTATAAACATGCTTTCTAGGCGGATAACAGTTTTCTATAGACAAGAATTCCTAACAATCGCATAATTAGGCAGTGAAATAATTTGAAAACACAAGATTAGCAGCGTCAATCAACATCCTATGGGTAGGATTTCTAACAGTTGACAAATGGACTCGATTTTGTAATACTTTATCCCAATAGGCATGCTATCTAAGTGAAGCAATACAAAAACAACACGAACTAATTGATTAATTAATTATGACCCTATAATCATGGCATCTAGGTAAGTAAAGGTATTGCATTGTTGCATCCTACAAACATGTTATCTAAGAGTGTTGGATAGTAGACATGGAAAAAAATGTAGCAGATCTGACAAATGAAGTGAAGTGTGTGCGTGAATCCTATAGGCATTGTTTCTATTAGTGTACAACACATGAAACTAAATAATATATACGACATTGTTACACCCCATGTTTTCGTACATGAAAGTATGCCGTAAATGAATTGATGAAAGCTCGGGAATGAGATTATCTGGAGATTATAACAATTATGCTAGTTCAAACAAATGGTAAGAAAGTACCGTGAAGATTAAAAGATAAAAAAATCAAAGAAAGTGAGTTTTGTCGAAGTTTATCGATGTGGGAAAGAATACGGTTCGAGCTATAATACCCGATATTTATGGACTAGTGCCATATAAGGTACCCCATAACCACGATAGTAGGGTACATAAAGTGTGTTAAAAGTGAGTAGTATTTTAAGTAATTTTAGATAATTCTTAATTATGTGGATAATTGGGTAATTAATAATTCTTAGTGTAAGATTAATTAAAATTTGGATAATTAAAGATTTTGATTGACTTAACCTCTCCCCCCCCCCCCCCCCCCCCCACACAAAAAAAACGTGGCAGCTTCCCCATCACTTTTAATGTGACTATTAAGTCGTGCATAGGTAGCCAATTTAGAGGATTAAGTGGCTTACTCATATAATAAGTGAACCACACCCACTATAAGAGCTTTCCTACACTAGTGATATATTTTATTTCCTAAAATCTAAAGATCAAGAATTAAAGAATTGAGAGAGTGGGTTGGTCAAATTGAATCCTTCAATGAGCAAATATTTCTATACCAAATATTAATGATGTTTTTTTTTGATTCCGTGCCAATGGGATGAAGCATGAATTACAAATTCTATGAGAGCATGATACAATCTTTCTCAACAATATTGTACGAATTTTTTTCTACTTCGATCCGCCATATGTGTTGTCACAATTGACGTGTGTTAGAGGGATTGTCAAGAGAATCGACTCAGGCATGTTAAGGCTAAGACCTTCCTTCATTTTGGCGTGATCACGTAATTACATGTGTTTGATAACGAGGCATAAAGAGAATTTCATACTTCCGAATTTATATACATTATCCTAATCTCATAAGTTAGAGTATTCTCCCTTATCGGGACTTTATATCCAATTGAGTATTGTTTCCTTCCGGTCAAGAGAGAAGAGGTTCTCTATATATATATATATATATATATATATATATATATATATATATATATATATATATTTATACACACACAACATTACAGTATTTTCACCACCATTGAGCTATAATCGATGGGCAGGCCCCTATTGGGCAACCTCTGGTCAGATGGTAAGTTATATATAAAGACTACTGTTGCCAAGCGCCTATGAGAAAGCCCAACATGGACGAGATATAAAGCCTAGTATAGCCGAGCGCCTATGAGAGAGACTACTACTGCAGAGCAGTTATATATATACCGAGCCCTATAAGGCCAGACAACTATTTTACCTACTATATTGAGAGAATTGAGTCACTATCAGCAGGTAAGCATATCTTCAGATTATCTTTGACTCCCAGTTACTTTCAGTTATTATATTATCAGTTCTGTTTCAGCTTTTAGTTATTATGTTTCCTTACATACTCGGTACATTATTTCGTACTAACGTCCCTTTTTCTGCGACGCTGCATTTAATGCGTGCAGGTATAGACAATCAGTTTGATGAGCCCTCATAGTAGACGAGGTTAGCATTAAACGAAGGATCGGTAAGAGTCCACCTCATTCGGAGTGCAGCCGTGTCTATGAGTCACCGTGTTAGATTTTTGCTACAGACTTATGGGTAGGCCGGTACTCTGTCCATTTGATGTCAAATACTTTTAGAGGCTTTGTATATAGCGATTCATTTTGTAAAGTATGTTAGAGGCCTTGACCGCCCATATTATTCATGTTTTAAGAAAGATGGTTCATTGATACAGTGTTTCCCACTGATAGTTATACATTACGAGTTGTGGCCATGTTGGCCCAGTTACCAATGGCAGTACGATAAGAAATATATATTATGTTGGTACTCGGTTGATAAAGATGCCCGGTTCCCATCGCGGCCCTTTGGTTTGGGTCATGACAAAAGTGGTATCAGGTCAGTTCTGTCCCAGGGAGTCTACAAGTCGTGTCTAGTAGAGTCTTATTTATGGGTGTGTTGTGCACCACACTTATAAGCAAGAGGCTACAGGGCATTTAGGACTGTCACTCTTTCTTCTTACTCTAGATCGTGTGGTAGAGCTTAGTTGTAAGAGCTCAATTTCCTAAACTCTATCTTATTCATAATACGACGATGCCTACATCTAGAAAGATGGTTGGTAAGGGATTGAATGCGGATGTGTAAGAGTTGAGTCAGAGGAGCTCGATTTTGCATCATGTTTATGATGAGTAAATGTAAGATATCTAGAAGATCATGTGTATACTAAGACGTGTGAGCTTTTGGAAAAGGAGCCCTAAGGCAAGAATATCTATCCACCCATATGGTGAAAGGCAATGAGAGATTCGAAAGGTAGATACAAGCTTCAACAAGTAAAAGAAGTAAGGTGAAGAAGGGTAAGAGGCACCCAGTTAATAAAGATTATCAGTATTTACAGTTCAGGCAGAGAAATATAAGCATTTTAAGTTACGTTCAACAGTAATAGAGGTATGTACAATTGGCCACATCCATCTCAATTATGCCTTATGGGAGCTAACATATATGGTTTAAGAGAAGGACGGGATATCAGGATCTGGCTGGGGTTAGTGTTACACCCCATGTTATCGTATGTGAAAGAAAGTACACCATAAGTAAATTGATGAAAGCTCGGAAATGAGATATTAGATACTGCATTTTTCGTACATTAAAGTTTCGTCGTAAGTTAATCGACGTAAGTTCGGGAATGAGATTACTTAGTAATTATAACTATTATGCTATTTCAAACATGTGATAAGTAAATTTGTGAAGGTGAAAGGGTAAGCAAATCGAAGAAAATGAGTTTCGTCGAAGTTTGGCAATTTGGGGATAAAATACGGTTCAGGCTATAATATCCCGTATTTATGGACTAGTGCCATAAAAGGTACCACATGACCATAATAGTAAGGTGTACAGAGTGTATTAAAAGTGAGTAGTATTTTAAGTAATTTGAGATAATTCCTAATTATATGGATAATTGAGTAATTATTAACCAATGGGATTAATAAATTAATTAAGGAATTAAATGGATAAGAATTGGGTTAAGGCTAAACCCCCCACGTGTCAGCAAGCCACAACATTCATGACTCATAAGTCATTAGAAAAGGTGACAAATTAAGGTATGTGGTTAAGCCACCACATAAAGTGGGGCCCACATCCATATATAAAACATCTCAAGCTTTAAGAGTCATGAAGAAGTAACATAAGTAATGTAAGTATTTAAATATGCATCTGCATATATCACATAAGCACGTAAGATCTTCAACAATTCAAAGAAACGTGAGATTTTGTAATTATAAGGGAGTACAGTGTAATCTTTGTCAAGAATATCATACGAATTTTTTCCTACTTCAATCAGCCGTTACATGTTGTCGTAATTGACGTGTGTTAGAGGGATTGTCAAGATAATCGGCTCAGGTATGTTAAGTCTATCCCTTCTTTCCTGTTGGCATGATCCATATGATATAAACGAAACAAGAAAATACATAACTTTCATAAATGACTCTATTCATAGAAATACTAGAGACGCCTATGTTCTTGATTCCTCATGTGTCCTATTGTTCTATCATCTGTTCATGGATCTTAGAAAATATGTAAATTGATAAAGTTTATTTCATGATATTAATCAAAGGCATAATGGTCTTATGACATTCTGAGATATTTTATTAACGTACTTCTCATGGATTTCATTCATTTACATTGACCCATTACCAGATGGCGTTATATACGTGTATATATGTATATTATATGTACA
The DNA here is from genome assembly GCA_005239505.1 of Nicotiana paniculata. Lineage (NCBI taxonomy): Eukaryota > Viridiplantae > Streptophyta > Magnoliopsida > Solanales > Solanaceae > Nicotiana > Nicotiana paniculata. The sequence goes on from MDKI01190800.1 coordinate 53,258, forward strand.
TAGGATATGGGAAAAGGTTACAGCGTTATATACGCATCACCACCTGATCAACTAGTATACGTTGATGATTTGCCCACAGTGGCCGATATGATAGGATGGGATTCCCTCAGAGGCTTGATGATGTTATGTATACCTATACCTATGCATGACACAACATTTATACGCACGTGCATGACATTATAAATGTTTCATAATTTACAAAATTATTTATATTTACAGGCGGAATTCTTTATTCCATGTTTTATCTATGTATCTTAGGAATATCTTCATGCCTTACATACTCGGTAAATTATTTGTACTGAACTCTCTTTTGTCTGGGGACGCTGCGTTTCATGCCCGCGAGTCCCGATAAACAGGCCGAGAGTCCTCCAAGTAGTCTATCAGCTCAGCGAAAGATGTTTTTGCGCTCCATTTGCTCCGGAGTTACTTATTTGATCAGTATAATTAGGACATGTATTGATTGGTATGATGGGGCTCAGTCCCGACCTTTGTGATACCTATGTACTCTTAGAGGCTTATAGACAGATGTCATGTATACAAATACTTGTATGGCCGTATCGGCGTATGTTTTGAGTTTAAAAATGATCATGTTGGCCTTATAGGCCCGTATGTCACATGTATAGGTTTTTATATCAGGTTGGGTCGTCCTATATTGAGTATTCCCTTAAGTTTATTATGGTTAGCCCATGACGGCCCGTTTGGCCCATTTTCCAATGAGAGTACGATAAGAAAGATATGTATGTTGGTACTCGATTGAGTAAGGTACCAGGTGCCCGTTGCGGCCCATAGGTTTGGGTCATGACAGTTAGAGTAACCCAAAATAATGAATGGATTGTTTGCGTTAGTTGACCTTTCCGAAGGATGTTGCAGATGTGCTAATAGATCTCCTTGTGATACACCTAGATGGTGCCCTTTAAAATAGTACAACTAGATATGAGTACTACAAATATAGGCACTGGAAGCCTGAAGGGATAAAAATTACCTTAGTGTGGCTCCCGCCCCTAGTGGAGAAAAATTGTTAGGCTACCCGAAGAGCCGGTGGATGGAGCAAGGGGAGCTAAAAGCAAAAGAATGTCTTGTTGAAGTTTTCAGAATAAAGTAATAGACATAAATGTTAGCAGGGAAATAAGAAAAGAGTTAATGAAGCATTATGAGTAAGATGTGATACATGGATGACAACGGTAGATCAAAAGAAAATAATGACCGTATTGCAGAGTCTATAGTCAAGTGAAGGAAAAGACGAGATGTGACAAGCCTTGAGACAACAAAAGAGTATAGGCCATAAATTCATATTCTCATTTTAAGAAATAAATTTGTGACTCTAATGCGACTACCAGAAGGAAAAGTTAAACCCAGAGTAATAGAAATCAGTATGGGTTGGTGAACAAGATAAACTAAATATGAATTAGGGACTGAGTAATCTGATAATAGTCGGCATCACAAGAATTTCGGAGATTGCGTTCCGGTGGTAATAGAATGGACGATAGAAGAATACCCTTTAAAGGTCATTCAGGAAGACGCTTCCTTAAAGCAAGAAATGTGAGCAAATTTAAGCTTAAGGGACGGTATGTGCTAGTTATACTAGGTGTCACCCTCGTCAATAAGGAATTTTGTTAAGGAATTTTTTTATCCTTGGCACAGAAGGATTATCGTAAGGCAAGTATGGGTCATAGATGATGTGAAAAGACACCAAAGATGAAAATGTAAAACATCTATAGGTAGATCATCGTAGCACTAAAGCTTAGTAATCCCCAAAATAGGGGAATATGGAGTGATATGGCATCAAGTCAGAGTTAAGTGGTTCTAGTAACTATGGAATGATAAAGGAAGAATGCAAAAAAAATGAGAAAGGGATGAGATTGCACTTATTCAAATCCTACAGATATACTACGATTCCAGAACATTATGCAAACACGACGTCAAGGAGAGGAAGTAAGGGTCCATGCCCAGGATGTTGTTGATAAATAAGGAGCCAGTGTGAGACGTAAGTTAAGACAAAATAAATAACCCAAGAAAGATTATGCGGAATATTGATATGAGGATGGCCAAAAAATAGTTAACAGTTGATTTAGAAAGAGCCTAGTTATGGCTAGACAAGAGGATACAGACAAATCAACAGATCGTGCAAGACAAACATAGTGAACCCCAGCATGGGGAATTCAGTATCGCAGGTATGCCATCGTGACCTTGAAAAATATTCAGATAGGAGTTGGGGTAGTTAAAGATATTGTATGAGTGTTATGGGAAGACAATCAAAACTTCAGTTCAGAAGCAACCGTACAAGCACATAAATCTGGAGGTAAGTAACTAAGGAATTTTCTAGGTGAGTACGAACATCAAGAATTTCATTAGGTATATGATGTAATAAGCTCGCAGTTTTACTAGGTCCAGAAGGTATCCCTAAGTACTACAACAAAAGATTTGCGAAGGAAATAGGAAGAAGGCTTCAACCTAAGCTCAGTGACTTAAAGAGGGAATGGTCTTATAACAATGGTCTCACAACAACATTGTATGTATTCCATAAGAAAGTGGCACCTACGGTGGCTAATAAACGAAAAGTAAAATTAGAATTGATATTCAAGATCATATGAGTGGTATGAAATTCCAATATGCGTGAGAACTAAGATAAGTTAAGTATGCACTCAACAAGGGGGCAAAACGACCAGGAAAAGTAATGTCTTATGTTTAAAGAAATCTGAGAAGGAATGAAAAGAATTATTTGATTAATGATCCAGAGTTAGTTACGTTATGAACGCACTTAAGAGTTTGGGGTATTATTTGTGCAACATATATGTTGATAATAATACAGCCGTAGAAGACTCCGGTATAAGTTAAAAAAAAAAATTGAGTCCAGGTCATAGGCAAATGATTGAAGTGTTAGATGATAGTATCACATATATTCTATAGCGTCCATGAAAGGATAAAGTATTAACTAATACCAGGAACCGCAGATTAGGGGATAGCTTAAGCCTACATAAAGGCTGATCAGGGGAAAGAGGAAACTAAGGAGTTACATCAACTAAGTAAATCAGGAGTATGATTATTGGACCCAGAAAATTATAGACATCGTGATTGAGAACATTATAGAATCACACTTAATATCAGAGGTATAAGGGAGGTAGTACAACAACCATATTCTATAACGGCCCTATGATAAATCCAGTTAGAAAAGTACTAGCCTCATAAGAATTCAGTACGAAGCTCCCACCGGATTGTGTATGCACCAGATGTGCAAGTATTATAATAGAGCTTCAAGTTATGGACGTGAATTATACTTATGTGTGTAACGACCCGACCGGCGTTTTGAGCTCTAGCGCTTTGTTCAGCAGTTTGAGGTCATGAGCAGCTCCGTATAAGGTATTATGATTTGTAGGCGTGGTCGGAATTGAGTTTCGGAAAGCTTAGAGTCAAATTGGAAAGAAAATTCTCATTTCAGAAGCCTTAAGTTGGAAGAATCAACTAAGATTGGAATTTTGAGTAAACGACCTCCGAATCAGGATTTGAAGGTTCCTGCAAGTTTGTACAATGATTTCGGACTTGGGCGTATGTTCGGATCAGGTTTTAGATAACCCGGGATCATTTCAGCGTATATTATCGAAGATTAGCATTTTAGAAGAATTTCATAAATTTGGGCTGTAAGGCATTTTAGTGTTATTGATGTCTGTTTGGAATCCTGAGACTGGGAATAGCTCCATATGGTGATTCTGGAGTTGGGAGCGCGATCGGAAGTGAATTTGGATGTCCGTAGGTCATTTTGAAGTCATTTGGCTAAAGATATTAATTTGAAGGTTTTTGAGGAATCCGACCGGAAGTGCAAATTTGATATCGCGGTCGGAATGCGATTCCGGAAGTTGGATCAGGTCCGTAATGTCAATATGAATTGCATGCAAAATTTGGTGTCAATCGGACGTGATTTGATAGGTTTCCGCATCAGATGTAGAACTTGGAAATTTCAAAGTTCGTAAAGTTTGAATTTGGGTGTGATTTGTGATTTCAGCATTGTTTGATGTGATTTGAGGCCTCGAGCAAGTCCGTGGGATGTTATGGGACTGGGTCGTGTGATTGTACGGGGTCCCGGGGGATTCAGGTGGATTCCGGGTGGTTAACGGATCAAATTTGAAGTTGAAAGAGGAGCTAGAGCTGCTGGTGTCTGGTGTGACCGTACCAGTGAGGATTTGGTCGCAGGTGCGGCTTTGGCGCCGTAGGTGCGAGAGTGGGCTGGCTTGGTAGGGATCGCAGTTGCGATAGAATTTCCGCACATGTGAAGGTGCAGATGCGGGCAATGGGTCGCAGGTGCGGATCCGGATGGAGGAGAAGGAAGCCGCAGGTGCGGGCTCTTGGGCGCACCTGCGAAAGCGCAGGTGCGAGGACTGGATCGCAGGTGCTAAAATTGGGCTGGGCAAAATGTTTTAAAACAAGGATCTAGGTTCATTTTCTCATTTTTCTCATGGCTTAGGCGATTTTAGGAGAGCTTCAAGAGGAGAATTTCATCATCAATGTCAAGGTAAGTTATTCCCACTCATCTCAAGTTAAATACAAGGTATATGTATGGATTAAAACATGAAAAATTGTGGAAAAATTGGAAAATTTTTAAGAAAAACCTAGAAATGGTATTTTGAATTTCTACCACGAATTTGAGCATGGAATTAGAGTAAATTGTATATTTAAACTAGTAAATCTATGGGTAGAATATATCTTCGAGAAATTTCGGATTCCGGGCACGTGGGCCCGAGGGCATTTTGGTCAATTCACTAAGCGGAGTTGGTAAATTATATAATTTGAATTGTTGCAAATATTCGAGTATATTTTCATTGGTGTGTCGTTGTTTGGTAGTTTTGGGGCGTTGTGCATCCATTGGAGTCGTCGGGAGGGCTTGGAAGCCAGTTATGGGATTTCGGAGCGAGGTAAGTCTCCTTTATAACTTTGTGATGGGGAATTGTCCCCCTAGGTGAAATAATTAAGTATGTGCTACTATCTTCCGGGGCTACGTATGCACGAGGTGACGGGAGTCCGTGCGTAGCTACTATTATGCCATGTCCGGATAGTCTAGGACCTACTAGCATGCCTTACATATTGTACATGTGATCCTGCCAATAATATTAGACTGTTAATGCTATTGAATCGGTAATTGATTTCCTAAGAAGACTAGAGTGTACCTTTCTTAATCATTAAGAAAGAGAATTGATTTCTTACGTGGATAATTGCACACTTGATAAGGTTATATTATTGAATATTATTAAACTTGGGAAATGAGTTTCAAAACAAAGATTTAAAAGCTATTTTCCATGTTCCTCTAAGAAGAATTTTGCCATTTTCCTGAGTAACTGCTTTCTTGATAAAAAAGCGGATTTATTATGTGAACATGTGACATATGAGCACCTAAGTCGCAAGTATGATTTGCGAGTAGGCTAGCCTTATTATTTTTATATTGACCGCGTCGCATGATCGATTCGCGAGCGGGGAAAAATAGATGCATCTATGGTTCGAGTCGTTCGACCCTTCGGCAGTGCACAATTTATGATTGTTTGTCCGCGCCATTCGATCCTCGACATTTCTTGCGCATGATAATTGCTACGTATTTCCTGTGATTTATATATGTTTATCGGCCTAAGAAAATTCTTAATTTCCAATTTAAAAGAAGAAGAATTGATGTGAAAAAATGTGAAATAAGTCCGATGTTCTCATCCCTGATTATTATTTAAATTGTCAATTGAAATGACGAAGGTGTTAAAGTGTTAAATATAAGAAGAACTGATATTTCCTTATCCCTGATATTTAAATAAATTGCCTATGACATTCATGCTTAGTGTCTCAATTGATTACACTAAATTGACCTTTAGCAAGTGTCAAATCGAACTCTCATCACTACCTCTCTGAGGTTAGGCGGGATACTTACTGAGTACACGTTGTTTTCGTATTCATGCTACACTTGTTGTGCATTTTTATTGCACAGGTACTTTCACAGCGATGTGGCTAGTTTGGAGACTTAGGCGAGCTGCATCATACGGAGGCGATGCGCAGCTGACAGAGTCTCCCTCGTATTGTATTACATTATTTTAAATTCCTTGTCCAATTGTATTTCGGACAAGCTTTGTAGTAATTGTAAAATTCTTAGAAATTGCTCATGTACTTGTTACACTGGGTTCTAGGATGTGTATGGGATGTATTTCATAAAAATGTAATGTTAAACTGTTTTATTTACTTAACGGATTTTGTTTAGTTGTTACGTAACAAGTTAAAGATAATGATTTCAAAAATGTTAAAACAGTAATCTATTTCAACTAATTAAAGATTGGCTTGCCTGACAGTGGTGTCCGACGCCATCACGACCTTATGGATGTTGGTTTGTGACAACATGGTATCAGACCACTAGATTCTCTTAGGTCTCACGAGTCATGAGCAAGTCTAGTAGAGTCTTGCGGATCGGTACGGAGACGTCTGTACTTATCTTCAAGAGGCTACAGGGTTGTTAGGAGTACTTCCCTTCTTGATTCCTCATCGTGCAATTTGATTCCTTTAAGGCTTATGTCTATGCTTATTCCTACTCAATCTTACGCGTCGCTAAGCTCTTGCTATGAATCGGGAATTTGAGGAATTGAAATGGTGCTACGGATATGATGCGAGATGTTTTCCATGTGTAATTGGTTGAGGGTGTTGTTGTGGCCCTGAGGAAGGATAATATGTTGTTTCAGCTCAGTAGTTGTTTTCTGAGAGCCTTGAGGCTATGCTCAGGTAGTGATGATACTTACGATTGTCTATCGCGCGATGTTGATATGATGATAGAATGCTTGCCCATATGTTGGAGGTGATAAATGGCTGAAGGGAGGTCTTCTCAGGGCGTGATTTCTAGATTTCGGCATTTTAGTTCCGGCAGAGGAAAGGCATTTGGACTATAAATGGTCATGTTTTGGATTGACAAAGTAGTAAGACTTGGTGTTTTCAAGTAAGGTGGGATATTCACCTGTGATGTGAAATCGTATGGAATGTGTTAAGTCTGTACGTGCTATGGTTTCTTCGGTTGCATGGGGTCAGAGTGTTGTGAAGTAGTATTGAAGAAGCGGTTGTCATAGATCGTGGTGCATGGTGGTTCAGGACCGAATAGTTATTTCTAATGAAGGCAACTCGAGAAAGATGATCCTCGGAGAGTTTGAAGTTGTGGTGATCTACTGGTGTAAGAGATGCAGAGAATGATATTGAATTGGACAACATACGACGAAGGAAGACATGTGAGAAGTGTCAGGCGGCAGCTAAATTTCTAAAAGGCCAGGCGTAAGGAAAGGAGGTCAGGTAGTTCCTAAAGGAATGAGTTTGACCAAAGTGGGAGAGTGGAAGCATAACACATGAGTTCTATGGTAAGACAACTGCTTATCTTGAGGGAAAATTTGAGAGTTTTAGTGGATGGCGATTGGGTTTACGAGCTTAAGTTGAAATATAGGTTATTTCGGCGGAAGGTTAGATACAACAGGGAGGAGTTGTTAGGAATGAAGAAGGACACAATGTGGCGGTGAATTTGAAGATGTTGTAGTGCATTTAATAGACGTCCATGAGGAGCGGGCGGACTAGTAAAGTTGGTAGAGGAAAAAAGGGCGCATGATAGGGTATTGAGGTTGTAGAGAGTGTGCAGTACATCGTCGTTGGAAGGTGTCAGTTGGTGATTTCAACAGGTGGGTTATCTCCTGTGAGTAGGTTAGCAGTTGGGTGATTGGCAAGTTTCTGTAAGGGATTCTAGTGGCTATTCGGTAGGAGGCAGAATGTGGGAATGATGCTAGAGAATTTGAGTATTTAGGGAATGCAGACAGGGGAATTCGGAAGATTTTGGACGGATTGGTTAAGCAAAATCATGTTAACAAAGGAGAAAGGATCTCAGTAGGGTCTAGAGTAGTGCAAGGAGTAGCTTCGGGCTAAGTGGGGGAGTCCCACCACCTGCAGTTGGGTCGTAGGATTGTGTTATCATGGGGTTACGGATTGTCGGCGTGTCGGCAAGTTATTACAGCCAAGGGAAATGAGTAAAATGGTAATTGTGAATGTGTGAAAAACTTGGCCCTATTGGACCAGGGTTAGGCTTTGGGAGATTCAGAATTTATGCTTAAGTCATAGACGAGTTGTAAGGGTAGTGATTCCGTCACGTGTTTCATTGGAAAAGGTGTTCATGTGCTAGAAGAGCCGTGGAGTTGATTGTATTCGGGGCCAGTCAGAGTGGGTGACCCTCAATAGTGGTCCTAATAAATTCGAAAGTTAAGAATGCGGTGTTTAAAGGTTTCAGGCAGTAGTATGATTAAGATTCGAGCTTTCGTAGTATAATTTCAAAGAAAGGGAAAATGGTTGGAGTGTTCTATGTTATTTTCAGCATGCAGGGTAGTATTGGAGGAGTGAGAGAAATAAACTCCGGGTTGTAGAAAGATTATCAGGAGGGTATGAGACGGGTTGCGGGATTTAGGCAGCATGGTCTCGTGAATCAAGGTCACTCGGGATGAGTGAGGGTTGAGTTTGCTATGAGTTGAAGGAAGTTACTATTATTCCTGAGGCAACTAAAGATGATTAAAAGAACATAGATTGATTAGCCATGGTTGAAATGGCACATTTACGGCAGTGATCAGTTCCTTCGGTGTGATTAAGTTATGCATTGTGGTTTGTGCCGGTGTATGCGAGGCATGTCGGCCGTCGAAATAGATTTTATTTGGAAGAATTCAAGTATTATGGCATGTCAGGTGTAGGCGTATCCCGGAAGGTTTATGATGGTTCAGACCACTACTTAAGGATTTGCATGTATTGTGATTGTGGGAATTCCCTCGTTTATTGTGGTGGTTCTCTTGAATTGAGGTAAGTAAAAGGTTTCTATATGATGAAGTTTTCACCCTATTAGTGATTCAGGAGTTATGATGGAATTCTTGTGCTATTTCATATTGGCATATCAGGTGTAGTAAGCAGCATGGAATTAAAAGTAAGGATCAAGATTTTGGTTCGGTGTTGACAATGATGTCATGAGCTCGGGTGAGCAAGGGAAAAAGGGATTTGAATGATGAAGGTAAGCAGGTGATGACTTCAGCGTCATCTGAGATTGGTGTTTGATGAAAGAGGCTTTGTATCCTAGTTATGGGATTCTTGATTTGCTTTACAACATTATTGTGGTCGGTGGTATGGATGTGCAAACTTGTTTCCTGGTGTGAAAGGTCATGGAAGCATAACCGTGGGAAGATTGTATAAGTGTGACATGTAGTCACCTGATTGGTTGAAGATTTAGACCAAGTATAAGGAAGTTCAACATTGCTTATTTGAGAATTTATGCCTGGAAGGCGTTCGGTTCAGTTGATTGTGGATTTCGGGGTGTTTGTCCCGGCTATGATGGTTGTTCTAGTGTATTATGAGAGGAAGTGGGTTAATATGGACCCAGGTAAAAGCTATTAGCTTAGTTTGGTGCGATCAAGGTAGACTCGATGTTTGTGGATAGATTTAAATATGATTATGGGCTCCGTATGAACCAGGGATGTTCATTTCAGTAGAGAGATTTTCATGGAAAGGTATTAGAACAACGGATGTTGTTCCGTCTTCGTCAAATTCATGTGATAATATGATTGTGCCGTGTGAGTTGTGAAACGACTTAATAATTTTTTATGTGTTGAGAACTCCACGTAGTGATGATGTTGTGTGAGCAGGACATCTCTTGAGATCCAGAGTATACATATATTTCACCTCAGTTGTGCTTGAGTTTTGTGAGCATATGGTTTTATCAGTCTCTCCAGGATGGTACTATGCACTTAGCGTGCTTATGATCGATATTCAGTAATTTGTTATAGTAAGCAATTCGGATCTATGTATATTTCCTTATGTGAATTTTATGATGGGACCGGGTGGCACGTCACCACGGGTATGTTATTTGGATTGGGTTGTACGCCGCAACAGTGTGATGTTGAATAAGGTTCCTATATTTATTTTCTTGTGTTTTACTTCCTATTTTATGAGAAAGTTCATATTAGTTGCGTGGGTCGAGTAGTCCCTTCCTGAGTCATTCCTTCATGTATCATGTTCGAGTTATGGCCTATTGGCACGTTGTGGTATCATGTGAGACTGTTGGTCATGTTTGGGGTGATTGTTGTCTGAGCAGTTCATACTAGGTGAGACGAGATTATTGGACCAGGTATCAGTGCAATAAGATTTTGTGAAGTATATTAAAGGACAAATACCATTATTTGGTTCATAATGAGATGATGATCTAAGTCAAAAAGGAGAGATTCAATGTTTGCTTAACTCTGCAATTGGTTAGAACTTCTACACATATCCTCCGTTGTGGTGGTATCGCCATCATTATAGTAGGATGTATATATATCATGAGGAGCATTGGGAGCATCAAATTCGTGGAATTTTGGCTATTAAGGTTTAGGAATGTCATTGTAAGTGGATGATGAAATATGCGGTGTATGGCGCTAAATTCAGCAAAAGTATGCAGTCATGTTTCGGTACCTCGTATGGTAGTTGATACGGTGTTTATATATTGGAACTAGGCCTGGCAAAGAAAATTTAGGTGTTGGAACTGGATTCTGAGCCTATTATATGGATAAAAGAAGAAATCTTCAGATTTGATCAAGCTAATGTGCTCAACTGGGTTATGGTAGCACAGGCAGGTGCTCGAAGTGTTAAACAGTGATTTCAGATAACTCCAGAGCAGTTCTTAGCGCGTTCGGGAACGAACGTCTGTTTAAGTGGGGGAGAATGTAACGACCCGACTGGTTGTTTTGAGCTCTAGCGTGTCGTTCAGTAGTTTGAGGTCACGAGCAGCTCAGTTTCAGGTATTATGACTTGTAGGCGTGGTCGGAATCGAGTTTTGGAAAGCTTAGAGTCAAATTGGAAAGAAAATTCTCATTTTAGAAGCCTTAAGTTAGAAGAATCAACTAAGATTGGAATTTTGAGTAAACGACATACGAATCAGGATTTGAAGGTTCCTGGAGGTTCGTATGATGATTTGGGACTTGGGCGTATGTCCGGATCGGATTCTGGATAACCCGGGAGTGTTTCGGCGTATATTATGGAAGATTAGCATTTTAGAAAAAGTTCATAAATTTTAGCTGTAAGGCATTTCGGTGTTATCGATGTCCGTTTGGTATTCCAAGCCTGGGAATAGCTCAGTACGGTGATTCAGGAGTAGGGAGCGCGATCAGAAGTGAATTTGGATGTCCGTAGGTCATTTTGAAGTCATTTGGCTAAATATAGGAATTTGAAGGTTTTTAAGGAATTCGACCGGAAGTGGAAATTTGATATCGGGGTCGGAATGCGATTTCGAAAGTTGGAGCAGGTCCGTAATGTCAAATATGACTTGCGTGCAGAATTTGGCGTCAATCAAACGTGATTTGATAGGTTTCGGCATTGGATGTAGAAGTTGGAAATTTCAAAGTTCATAAAGTTTGAGTTTGAGTGCGATTCGTGATTTCGACGTTGTTTGATGTGATTTGAGGCCTCGAGCAAGTCCGTGGGATGTTATGGGACTGAGTCGTGTGATTGGATGGGTTCCCGGGGGCCTCGGGTGGATTCCGGGTGGTTAACGGATCAAATTTGAAGTTGGAAGAGGAGCTGGAGTTGCTAGTGTCTGGTGTGACTGCACCTGCGAGGATTTGGCCGCAGGTGCGGCTTTGGCGCCGCAGGTGCGAGAGTGTGCTGTCTTGGCTGAGATCGCGTGTGCGATGGAATTTCCGCCCCTACGAAGGCGTAGATGCGGGCGACGGGTCGCAGGTGCGGATCCGGCTGGAGGAGAAAGAAGCTGCAGGTGCAGGCACTTGGGCGCACCTGTGACTGGATCGCATATGCGAAAATCGGCCTAGACAGAATGTTTTAAAACAAGGATCTTGGTTCATTTTCTCATTTTTCTCATGGCTTAGGCGATTTTAGGAGAGCTTCAAGAGGGGAATTTCATCATCAATGTCAAGGTAAGTTATTCCCACTCATCTCAAGTTAAATACAAGGTATATGCATGGATTAAAACATGAAATTGTGGAAAAATTGGGAAATTTTGAAGAAAAACCTAGAAATGGTATTTTAGATTTCTACCACGAATTTGAGCATGGAATTTAGAGTAAATTGTATATTTGAACTAGTAAAGTTTTGGGTAGAATATATCTTCGAGAAATTTCGGATTCCAGGCATGTGGGCCCGAGGGCATTTTGGTCAATTCACTAAGCGGAGTTGGTAAATTATATAATTTGAATTTTTTCAAATATTAGAGTATTTTCATTGGTGTGTCGTTGTTTGGTAGTTTTGGGGCGTTGTGCATCCATTGGAGTCGTCGGGAGGGCTTGGAAGCCGGTTATGGGATTTCGGAGCGAGGTAAGTCTCCTTTCCAACTTTGTGAAGGGTATTGTCCCCCTAGGTGAACTAATTAAGTATGTGCTACTATCTGCGGGGGCTACGTACGCACAAAGTGACGAGAGTCCGTGCGTATCTACTATTATGTCATGTCCGGGTAGTTTAGGACCCACTAGCATGCCTTACGTGTTGTACATGTGATCCTGCCAATAATATTAGACTGTTAATGCTATTGAATCGGTAATTGATTTCCTAAGAAGACTAGAGTGTACCTTTCTTAATCATTAAGAAAGAGAATTGATTTCCTACGTGGATAATTGCACACTTGATAAGGTTATATTATTGAATATTATTAAACTTGGGAAATGAGTTTCAAAACAAAGATTTAAAAGCTATTTTCCATGTTCCTCTAAGAAGAATTTTACCACTTTCCTGAGTAACTGCTTTCTTGATAAAAATGCTGATTTATTATGTGAATATTTATACATATTAGCACCTGAGTCGCAAGTATGATTCGCGAGCAGGCTAGCCTTATTATTATTATATTGACCGCGTCGCATGATCGATTCGCGATCGGGGAAAAATAGATGCATCTATGGTTCGAGTCGTTCGACCCTTCGGCAGTGCACAATTTATGATTGTTTGTCCGCGCCATTCGATCCTCGACATTTCTTGCGCATGATAATTGCTACGTATTTCCTGTGATTTATATATGTTTATCGGCCTAAGAAAATTCTTAATTTCCAATTTAAAAGAAGAAGAATTGATGTGAAAAAATGTGAAATAAGTCCGATGTTCTCATCCCTGATTATTATTTAAATTGTCAATTGAAATGACGAAGGTGTTAAAGTGTTAAATATAAGAAGAACTGATATTTCCTTATCCCTGATATTTAAATAAATTGCCTATGACATTCATGCTTAGTGTCTCACTTGATTACACTAAATTGACCTTTAGCAAGTGTCAAATCGACCTCTCATCACTACCTCTCTGAGGTTAGGCGGGATACTTACTGAGTACACGTTGTTTTCGTACTCATGCTACACTTGTTGTGCATTTTTATTGCACAGGTACTTTCACAGCGATGTGGCTGGTTTGGAGACTTAGGCGAGCTGCATCATACGGAGGCGATCCGCAGCTGACAGAGTCTCCCTTATATTGTATTACATTATTTTAAATTCCTTTTCCAATTGTATTTCGGACAAGCTTTGTAGTAATTGTAAAATTCTTAGAAATTGCTCATGTACTTGTGACACCGGGTTCTGGGATGTGTATGGGGATGTATTTTATAAAAATAGAATGTCTGTTATATTTACTTAAGGGATTTTGTTTAGTTGTTACATAACAAGTTAAAGATAATGATTTCAAAAATGTTAAAACAGGAATCTATTTCAACTAATTAAAGATTGGCTTGCATGACAGTGGTGTCCGGCGCCATCACGACCTTATGTATTTTGGGTCGTGACAATGTGGAAGGGAGGTCATGAAAGAAATAGAAGATATGATGCAAGATTTTAAGCCAAGCAAGGTAAAGGTGAACAATGTACGAGATACTCAAATGCAGAAGGTTGTGAATAGTCCATACTTCGGATAGAAGGCTAGAAGCGCGGGAATTCAGTATCCAGGAATGATAACAGTGTTGTCAGTGGCATATTTTCCAGCCTATGGTTTCTAGGTACTGAGAGGTATTGTTAAGAGAGTAAAGAAGAGTTAGAGACGATGTGATGTATCTCTTGATATTCCATAATAACATAAGGAAAACTATGGGGCAAGCAAGTTGAAGGAAGGTGGCAAGTAGTATAAATAGATATGTGTAGGTCGCAAGCTAAAATATGGTAGAGCGACAAGGTTTTAGGAAGACAGGAGTAAGGATAAGAAAAGGCAGGTGAGAAAGTGACGAAAATGGATAAGTCCTCGAGATTAAGCCCGTGAAAACAAGAGAGCTGATGGTTTCTCTAAGTTATAGACATTTCAATATAACTTGAATGAACTCAAAGGAGTCTAAAGACTAATAGCATTTAGAAGAGATGGAATGCTGCCCCCGTAGTAGAATGAAGGTGTAATTGTGATAGATAAAGGATGACGTTTGGGACTTCGATTGAGTAATGATTTGAAGAAAAAAAAAGATTTCATGGACGACACAGGATTAGGATACCCCCATAAGGTGAATCACACTGGGATACTATGAAATACGATTATGGAAATTACTCCAGATGTTCCCCGATGAGATGTGAGCCCTAGCAGCAGTGTTACATAAGAGGTCAAGTTATCAGTGGTAAATTAAGATCAATATTAAGGTGAATCAATAATGGATAGATAAAAGTTACAACGTATGAGATGAGATTAGGCCATCATTCTCAAGATGAACATTAATGAGGAAACATTAAAGGACATAGACTTATACATATATTATAAACAACGAGAGTAACCTGGAGTTTGGTAGCAAACCTCAGTAATGATAAATCAAAGTAAGAGTTATGGTAAAATATGACCTACCTATTGCAGTACAATCATGGAGATGAATAACCAGGTCTATGAAATGAGATATAGCAATATTCGTAAGTTCAACAAAGTAACGAGTGAAGAACTTCAGTAATGGCTAAAAAAATCAGAGGAAAAAGGAAAGAAGAGTCGCATAGGCGCACTTACAAGGTCAAAGTCATACAGAAGGTAGCAATAATTACGAGATTGGAAGGATTCCGACCTCAAGTCGGGGTGTGAGAAAGAGGCCTAAAGGGGAGAATGCCTTGGGCTTTTGATTTATTCGCAGAATAGTTGCCTAGATGGAAAGGAGAGTACTAAAGTATTCAGAAGACATAGGTTATGAAAAGGATAAATGCATCAGTCAACATTTGAGGACGAATGTTCCAAAGGGGGAATGATGTTACACCCCATGTTTTCGTACGTGAAAGTATGCCGTAAGTGAATTGATGAAAGCTCGTAATGAGATTATTTGGCGATTAAAAGAAGTATGCTATCTCAAATAAGCGATAAGAAAATGCCGTGAAGGTTAAAAGGTAAACGAATCAAAGAAGGTGTGTTTTGTCGAATTTTATCGATATGGGATAGAATATGATCTGAGCTATAATACCTGGTATTTATAGACTAGTTCCATATAAGGTATAGGATACATAAAGTATGCTAAAAGTGAGTAGTATTTTAAGTAATTCGAGATAATTCTTAATTATGTGGATAATTGGGTAATTAATAATTTTTAGTGGGAGATTAATTAAAATTTGGATAATTAAAGGTTTTGGATGACTTAACCCCGCCCACCCAAAACGTGGCAGCATCCCCATCACTTTTAAAGTGACTATTAAGTCTAACATAGGTGGCCAATTTAGAGGATTAAGTGGCTTACTCATCTAATAAGTGGACCACACCCACTATAAGAGTTTTACTACACTAGTGATATGTTTTATTTCCTAAAATCTAAAGATCAAGAATTAAAGAATTGAGAGAGTGGGCTGGTCGAACTGAATCCTTCAAAGAGCAAATATTTTCATACCAAATATTAATGATGTTGTTTGTTGATTCCGTGCCAATGGGATGAATTGTGAATTGCAAATTCTAAGAGAGCACGATACAAACTTTCTCAAGAATGTCGTACGGATTTTTCCCTACTTCAATCCGTCGTTACGTGTTGTCACAATTGACGTGTGTTAGAGGGATTGTCAAGAGAATCAGCTCAGGTATGTTAAGGCTAAACCCTTCCTTCATTTGGCATGATCTCGTAATTATATGTGTTTGATAACGAGGCATAAAGAGAAGTTCATACTACCGAATTTATATACATTATCCTAGTCTCATAAGTTACAGTATTCTCCCTTATCAGGACTTTATATTAATTTGAGTATTGTATCCTTCCAGTCAAGTGAGAAGAGGTTCTTTATATATATATATATATATACAGTATTACAGTATTTTCACCACCATTGAGCTATAATCGGTGGGCAGGCCCCTATTGGGCAACCTCCGATCAGATGGTAAGCTATATACCGAGCCTACTATGGCCGAGCGCCTATGAGTGGGCCCAGCATGGCCGAGATACAGAGCCTAGTATGGCCGAGCGCCTATGAGCGAGCTTATTACGCTAGCGGAGTTATATATATACAGAGCCCTATAAGGTCGAATAACTATTTTACTTACTATATTGAGAGAATTGAGTCATATCAGTAGGTAAGCATATCTTCAGATTATCTTTCTCTCCCAGTTACTTTCAATTATTATATTATCAGTTCAGTTTTCAGGTGTTATTCTGTTGCCTTACATACTCGGTACATTATTTCGTACTAACGTCCCTTTTTCTAGGGACGCTGCATTTCATGCCTGCAGGTATAGACAATCAGTTTGACGAGCCCTTATAGTAGAGTAGGTTAGCATTCAACGAAGGATCAATAAGACTCCAACTCATTCGGAGTGCATCTGAATCTATGAGTCATCGTGTCAGAATTTTGCTATAGACTTATAGGTAGGCCGGTATCCTTGTCACGACCCAAATTTCCCTCCGTTGGGTATCGTGATGGAACCTAGTCTTAGGGACTAGGTAAGCCTAACAGTTACTAAATAACAACAATAATAAAAGGAAAACTAACAATCCCGATATAGAATCCCAACAGAATGTACAAACTTTCCCAAAACCGGTAATACAAGTCATAAGCTCTACGAATCTTCTACAACTTCTAAATACAACTGCTTGGGAATAATTACAACAGTTGAATAAAAATAGGAAGGTGACGCCGAAGTCTGCGAACGCAGCAGCAGGTTACCTTGAGTCTCCTCGGTAGCATCTGCACCGCTACTAACAATCAATACCTGGATCTGTGCAAACAAAAATGCACACAAGTGTAGTATGAGCACACTACAACGGTACCCAATAAGTATAAAGACTAACCCCGATGAAGTAGTGACGACGACTAGTCAAGACACCACTGGTCTAACAAGATAACTGACATGAATATAGAAATAATCGAACACTACATCTATTTACGAATTTACGTAACAATTTACAACAATGACGATATAATGTGGAAGGAAACTACAAAAATTAACCATGAAACAACATAAGAATACACACAAGTATGGACAGCAAAACAAGCCCAAACCGGAAAAAAACACAATGCAATAGAGAACTCCAATAACTCAACTCTATGTCTGTATGTTCACATTGAGCCTTAGCAATTAAAATCCATAATACTATGGAAGCCTTTAAACAACTGTTCGTATAAAAAACTTTGCAAATATGCTCCTTTTAATATAGAGGCTCTCCTTTGAAATAATACTTTCTCTAAATATATATATATATAAGTATATTTAACAGAGTGAAATACCAAAACATAGTTTCTTTCAAAATACGAAATTCCCAACGATGTTTTCCAAAATAAATGACTTCCAGATATCTTTTTATGCAAAACGAATGCTTTTCAAATATCCCTTCGATGTAAAAGTCATTCAACTATAGTCCTTTCGAAATCATCACTTTTCAATAAAATCTCGTAATCATAATTAAAATAATAATGCATAAATACGGCACAGAGTGTCCCCTTGTGCAAAAATAACATAAACACGGCACAGAACGTCCCCTCGTGCTAAAGTAACATAAACACGGTACAGAATGTTCCCTCGTGCTAAATAACATTATCATGGAACGGAATGTCCCCTCGTGCTAAATAACATAAACATGGCACGAAATGTCCCCTCGTGCTATATAACATAAACATGGCACGGAATGTCCCCTCGTGCTAAATAACATAAACATGGCACGGAATGTCCCTTCGTGCTAAATAACATAAACAACAGTTTGGCAAGGAAAATCACTAATAAGAAACATAAATCACAACAATCCCAGCAAGGGAGTCAACAATGCAAACAATATCATTAACATCACGAATAGTAATAGAAACCATACCATCCCGACAAGGGAGTCAACAATGAATACAACATCATCCCGGCAAGGGAAAATAACTATAACCAATCTCGCCTAAACAGTTAAGTTCACGAAATAAAACTCAGGTTAAACAAAGGCCTAGTAATAGGCAACAACAAGGAAAACATCAACAACATAAATGTTTATAACCTAGACCCAAGTAGCACATAAGGAGAAAAATCATATAAATCATAATGTGAGACTCACGACCATGATTGACACCAACGAACGGATGTTCTAACTACGGCTAAACGGCTAATAAACTAGATAACACTAATATAGTCAATTTGGCAGTTTTAGGAAGCAAATATAGCATGAAGATAAGAGCAGTAAAATATTCAATTAAGTCAATTAAGATCAAATAGCCAACGAAGGAGTCCAAAAACAAGTAATTCTAATTTAAGCAGGAAAGGATGAGAGTAACAACAAAGGATTCAAATGTAGCAATTTCAATTCATACACAGGTAACATAAGAACCTACAAATCCCTAAAGGCCAATCTACTAGGAAATAAGTCCAAGTACGCACTCATCACCTCGCGTACACGGACTACAATCAACAAAGAAGACTCAATCCTAAGGGTTAGTTCCTCCACACAAGGTTAGGCAAGATACTTACCTCAAAGACGACAACCCGGTACTCAAAAATAGACTTCTCGGGCGGAAAGACCTCTGGACGGCTCACAATCAACTAAAACAACTTCAAAATACATATAAAACGTATAAGGAACTATTCTGAATAATAAAGTCTCAATCTTTACAACATTATAAAAATCGACCCAAAAGCCGACCCCACGGGCCCGCTACCTCGGAGCCCCACAAATTTTATAAATTCTGAATACCCATTCCGATACGAGTTCACCCATACTAAATTTATCCAATACACATTTGGTCTTTCAAATCATGATTTTACATTTTAGAAGTTTTCTTTCAAAACCCACAATTCCCTCAACCCAAAACACAAATTAAATGATAAAAACAAGAACTAATTAATGAAATATAATTAATTATAGTGGAAGAACACTTAGCCATTCGATTGTGTGAAAAACCCTTAAAGAATCGCCAAAAATCGAGCTCTAGAAGTCAAAATATGATAAAAATGGCTTAACCCTCGTTTTTGAAAACTTATAATCTGCCCAGGTGCTTTGTTTATCGCGATCGCGAAAAACGAGATGCGATCACGTATAAGGAGTAAGTTATCTTTTGCAATCGCAAATGCAGTTATGCGAACGCGAAGAGGAAAAAGGAACGCTGCCTGGATTGTACTACGCGATCGCGAAGATGCTCACGCGAACGCGGAAGGGAAAAAGGTGGAGCTACGCGATCGTGAAGGCCTTTACGCGATTGCGAAGACCAGCAAAGACACATCGCGATCGCGATGAAGGACTTCAGACACCAGAAGACAGCAGTTCAAAGTTGGAAGAAAATGACCCGTCGCCCATCCGAAACACACCCGGGGCCCCCGGGACCCCGTCTAATCAGACAAACAAGTCATATAAACTAACACGGACTCACTCGAGGTTTCAAACCACATAAAACAACACTTTATTATATCGAACCTAAAACGATGAATTAAACCAAAAATCAATGAAATTCCTCAAAACTTCTTTATACATCAAATTTTGCATTTAAGGTCCGAATCACATCTAATGAAGTCCGTTTCTTGCCAAACTTCACAGATATGACACAAATATTATATCGAACCTGTACCGGGCTCTAGAACCAAGATACGGAACCGATACCACAGGTTTCACATAGAATTTCATTTTCAAAATCTCTTATATTTTTCAGAAAACAATTTCTTTTAGAAATTCATTTCTCGGACTTGAGACCTCAGAATTCGATTCCGGGCAGACGCCCAAGTCCCATATTTTCCTACGGACCTTCCGGGACCGTCAGATCATGTGTCCGGGTCCGTTTACCATAAACGTTGACCGAAGTCAACTTTATTCAGATTTCTAATACAAAATTATAATTTTTTATCAGTTTTCCACATAAAGGCATCCCGATTACGCGCCCGGGCTGCGAACACAAATCGAGGTGAGATAGAAGGAGGTTTTCACGACCTCGGAACACAGAATTAGCTAGAATTATACGGGATGACCTTTTGGGTCATAACAATCTCCCCCTCTTAAACAAACGTTCGTCCTCGAACGTGCCAAGATTCACATTGAACTCATCAAATCACTGATGGTATACTTCCAACACATAGCCGCGGGTGATCCCACGTCACCCCAACCCATATAAGCCTGATGAAACAATTACAACCGCAATATAGCCTTCACATCACCACCGATAAGCCTCATACCTCTACTTCTCACCCTCTACTAATTTACAAAAGACCCGATTCTAAATCCATATCCGGCATTGGCCTCAATCAGCTGCATCAGCTCATGAATACACCCACAAGGCACGACCAGAAAACATAGTACATCATACATAGGCTCATGTAACACTTTTGATCACAATAGCTGCCCGAAATCAACTCGACATTGACAATTAGTCCCACATATGAAAGAACTCTGTTTCCAAACCCCATAACACTGATAATGATGCAATAAACACGAAGAATTTATTATTAAACACCTGAATCACCAAGCCACAACTAACACCACCAGGCACACATCCCACAAGCTAAAACTAATGGAGCACATAACGAGAATGACTGGATACGAATATAGAAACATATAAAGGAACTATCAAACAAGCCCATAGGCATCACTCTCTATCGATACTGACTCACCAAAAGCAATATAACAAGGAAAAAAAGCAAAGCATATGAACAACTCACAAGGATCCCATCCTGATAAAATTTCCACCGCGGTACACAGCTCGGTCCAAACATATCAAATCACAAATATCACGAGGACCTCTCCCTCAACTCTGAATCACATACCGAAAATATATCATACCAATTTAAATTCCTCCACTAAGTCATCTCAGCTGATAAAATCATAACGCTAGCTGATCTCACATCTCGATGAAGTATCAAATCACAACTCATAAACAAAATACTCAGGAAAATCACATAAAGCTTACCACGAAGAACAACAAGGACTCACTTCCAGTTTCACCACTATCAAGAATGAAATAAACAACGATAGACATGGGCTACTACTCATAGAATCTCCCAACAGGAGCAAACACAAAATGGAGTGAAAAACATAGAACTCACTCATAAATGAAACAACAAATAAGGGAACTCGTCCCGACCAACAGAACTATAATGAAATACAATTGGTTCCCCTCTGTAACACATCAAAACATACATGTGTGATAATATCTGTCCCAACGGCCTCCGGCCTACTATATGAAACACATCAATGGGTTGGGCCTCCCTTCTTGGGCGCCCTCCACTCACCTGAATACCCTGCTATAACACACCCGCCTGAACCCTGGAGCAGTCTCTCACCCTGTGGCTAACTTCCCCATGCTCAAAACAACCTCTCTGTCGACGTGGCTGTGGAAAACATACAATAGAATCCTCTAAGACCTATGAGTACCTGAAAACCCCCATGCGAAGCTGGTAATGAAAACTAAACTGGTTGTCCCACAAAACTTCTATCGTGTCGTACCTTGCCTCCATAATACGGACCAGTAGATTCCTCCGATCTACGAGGCCTCATTGCCTCCCTGAACTTTCTCCCTGATCTCGTCTGTCCGCTCGCTCCCGACCCCACATGCGCTGTAACCGGCGAGCGATCCCTACTACCTGCTGAAACAAGGCATCCTACTCTAACTCTTGAGTCCCGCTAAACCAAATATCATGCTTGAACCTCCCAAATGACTCTACAGACTCATCTCCTAACTGAAGCAACCAAGCGAAGTACATGTTTGGCCAACTCACTAAATCTAACGGCATGCTCCATTGGTGACACAACGCCCTGACGCAACTGCTCAAACTCCGCGCGCCGTACATCTCAGAGGATCTGGAGCGCAAACTCCCTCAAAAGCATCTCTAAAATCTGAATCCACACAAGTGAAGCTGACTCGGCCAGGCTACCCCCAACTCATACGCCGCCGCCACTGATCAACCCACTACTCTGAACCTGAGACATGACAAAAGAAATCTCGCTAGTCGCCCCAATACCCGAAGTACGAAAAATATAGTGACACTCCTCCAGAAAACCCTGGGCATTATCTGCCGCCAATCCACTGAAAGATGGAAGGGTAGTACTTCCAGTACATCTCAATTCCAAGGTATTCTTCCTCCGATGCTGCTACCCTAACCATGGCTGAACTGAAATCAGATGTCGTCTTGTCATGAAAACGGGTAACTAACCAATGTGATCTCGCTGCTCTGGAGTGTAGACGGTGGGAGTCTGAACTCCTCCCCTGATCTGTGAAGTAACTGGTGCACTAGAATCAACCCTGCCTGAGTCGATGTACCAATTGTACTCAAAACTGCACTCACGTCTCCTGAAATCCAGGTAAGCAACAGGCACCCCCAGTACCTTTCCCCCAACTAGAACTACTGGCGACTCCTCAACGGCTGCTCTGGTAGGCATCTTAACTGCGGCAAGTGCTCCTCGTTGGCCCCTATCTCTGACCCTTGCGACACTTGCTTCGGGATAACATCATCAGGAACCGCCGTTCGTGTCCTCACAATCGGTGAGAGAATGGAACGATAATTTTAAAATTCAAGATCAATAAACTCGCACGATAGGAATGAAGGAAGTGAAATTGTCCTAATAGTTCCGTAGCCTCTCGAAGATAAGTACAGACGTCTCCGTACCGATCCACAAGACTCTAATAAACTCCTTTATGACTCGTAGCACCTATGAACCTAGAGCTCTGTTACCAACTATCACGATCGAAATTTTCCTCCGTTGGGTATCGTGATGGCACCTAGTCTTAGGGACTAGGTAAGCCTAACAGTTAATAAATAAAAATAATAATAAAAGGAAACTAACAGTCCCGATATAGAATCCCAGCAGAATGTACAAACTTTCCCAAAACAGGTAATACAAGCCATAAGCTCTACGAATCTTCTACAACTTCTAAATACAACTTCTTGGGAATAATTACAACAGTTGAATAAAAACAGGAAGGTGACTCCGAAGCCTAGGAACGTAGCAGCAGGTTACCTTGAGTCTCCTTGGCAGCATCCGCACCGCTACTAACAATCAATACTTGGATCTGTGCAAACAAAAATGCATAGAAGTGTAGTATGAGCATACCACAACGGTGCCCAGTAAGTATCAAGACTAACCTCGATGATGTAGTGACGAGGACTAGTCAAGACACCACTGGTCTAATAAGATAACTGACATGATATAGAAATAATCGACCACTACATCTATCTACGAATTTACGGAACAATTTACAACAATGACGATATAATGTGGAAGGAAACTACAAAAAGTAACCACGAAACAAAATAAGAATACACACAAGGATGGAAAGCAAAACAAGCCCAAACCGGAAGAAAACACAATGCAATAGAGAACTCCAATAACTCAACTCTACGTCTGTATGTTCACATTGAGCCTTAGCAATTAAAATCCATAAAACTGGTGGAAGCCTTTAAACAGCGGTTCACATGAAAAACTTTTCAAATATGCTCCTTTTAATATAGAGGCTCTCCTTTGAAAACATACTTTCTCTAAATATATACAAGTATATTTAAAAGAGTGAAACACCAAAACATAGTTTCTTTCAAAATACAAAATTTCCAACGATGTTTTCCCAAATAAATGACTTCCAATATTTTTATGCAAAACTAATGCTTTTCAAATATCCCTTCGATGTAAAAGTCATTCAACTATAGTCCTTCCGAAACCATCACTTTTCAATAATACCTTTCAATAAAATCTCGTACCATAATTAAAATAATAATGCATAAATACGGCACGGAGTGTCCCCTCGTGCTAAAATAACATAAACACAGCACAGAATGTCCCCTCGTGCTAAAGTAACATAAACACGACACGGAATGTCCCCTCGTGCAAAATAACATTATCATGGCACAGAATGTCCCCTCGTGCTAAATAACATAAACATGGCACGGAATATCCCCTCGTGCTATATAACATAAACATGGCACTGAATGTCCCCTCGTGCTAAATAACATAAACATGTCTTGGAATGTCCCCTCGTGCTAAATAACATAAACATGGCACGGAATGTCCCCCTCGTGCTAAATAACATAAACACGGCACAAAATGTCCCCTCGTGCTAAATAACATAAACAACAGTTTGGCAAGGAAAATCACTAATAAGAAACATAAATCACAACAATCTCGGCAAGGAATCCAACAATGCAAACAATATCATTAACATCACGAACAGTAGTAGAAACTATATCATCCTGGCAAGGGAGTCAACAATGAATACAACATCATCCCGGCAAGAGAAAATAACTATAACCAATCTCGCCTAAACAGTTAAGTTCACGGAGTAAAACTCAGCTTAAACAAAGGCCTAGTATTAGGCAACAACAAGGAAAACATCAACAACATAAATGTTTATCAACTAGACCCAAGTTGCACATAAGGAGAAAATCATATAAATCATAATGTGAGACTCACGGCCATGCTTGACACCAACGAACGGATTTTCTAACTACGGCTAAACGGCTAATAAACTAGATAACACTAATATAGTCAATTTGGCAGTTTTAGGAAGCAAATATAGCATGAAGATAAGAGCAGTAAAATATTCAGTTAAGTCAATTAAGATCAAATAGCCAACGAAGGAGTTCAAAAGCAAGTAATTCTAATTTAAGCAGGAAATGATGAGATTAAAAACCAAGGATTCAAATGTAACAATTTCAATCATACATAGGTAACATAAAAACCTACAAATACCTAAAGGCCAATATACTATCAAATAAGTTCGAGTACGCACTCGTCACCTTGCATACACGGACTGCAATCAACAAAGAAGACTCAATCCTAAGGGGTAGTTCCCGCACACAAGCGAAGGGAAGATAATTACCTCAAAGAAGACAACCCGGTACTAAAAACTAGACTTCTCAGGTAGACCTTCGGACGGCTGACAATCAACTAAAACAGCTTCAAAATACACATAAAACGTATAAGGAACTATTCCGAATAATAAAGTCTCAATCTTTACACCATTATAAAAATCGATCCCCCAAGACCGCACCTCGGAACCCGACAAATTTTACAAATTCCGATTACCCATTCCGATACGAGTTCACCCATACTAAATTTATCCAATTCCGATAAGATTTGGTCTTTCAAATCATGATTTTACATTTTAGAAGTTTTCTTTCAAAACCAACAATTCCCTCAACCCAAAACACAAATTAAATGATAAAAACAAGAACTAATTCATGAAATACAATTAATTATAGTGGAAGAACACTTACCCATTCGATTGTGTGAAAAACCATCAAAGAATCGCCAAAAATCGAGCTCTAGAAGTCAAAATATGATAAAAATGGCTTAACCCTCGTTTTTGAAAACTTATAATCTGCCCAGGTGCTTTGTTCATCACGATCGTGGAAAACGAGATGCGATCACGTATAAGGAGTAGGTTATCTTCTACGATCGCGAATGCTGTTATGCAAACGCGAACAGGAAAAAGGAAGGCTGTCTCGATTGTACTACGCGATCGCGAAGCTGCTCACACAAACGCGAAAGGGAAAAAGGTGGAGCTACGCGATCACGAAGGACTTTACGCGATCGCGAAGAGGAAATTTTGGGCGACCAGAAAAGACACATCGCGATCGCGAAGGAAGCACTGCGATCGCGATGAAGGACTTCAGACACCAGAAGACAACAGTTCAAAGTTGGAAGAAAATGACCCGTCGTCCATCCGAAACACAACTGGGCCCCCGGGACCCCGTCTAATCACACATACAAGTCATATAACCTAACACGGACTCGTTCGAGGTTTCAAACCACATAAAACAACACTAAAACGATGAATTAAACCAAAAATCAATGAAATTCCTCAAAACTTCTTTAAATATTAAATTTTGCATTTAAAGTCCGAATCACATCTAATGAAGTTCGTTTCTTGCCAAACTTTACAGATATGACACAAATATTATATCAAACCTGTACCAGACTCCAGAACCAAGATACGGGCCCGATACCACAGGTTTCACATAGAATTTCATTTTCAAAATCTCTTATATTTTCAGAAAACAATTTCTTTTAAAAATTCATATCTTGGACTTGGCACCTCGAAATTCGATTCCAAGCATACGCCCAAGTCCCATATTTTCCTACGGACCCTCCGGGACCGTCAAATAACGGGTCCGGATCTGTTTACCAAAAACATTGACCGAAGTCAACTTTATTCAGATTTCTAATACAAAATTATTATTTTTATCAGTTTTCCACATAAAGGCTTCTCGGCTACGCGCCCGGGCTGCGCACACAAATTGAGGTGAGGTAGAAGGAGGTTTTCACGACCTCGGAACACAGAATTAGCTAGAATATACGGGATGGCCTTTTGGGTCATCACAATCCTGTCCCATTTGATGTAAGATACTCCTAGAGGCTTTATAGACAGAGGTTCTTTTTGTACAGTATGTCAGAGGCATTGACGGCCCGTATGTATTCATCTTTTAAGAAAGATGGTTCATTGATACAGTGTTTCCCACTGATAGTTATACATTACGAGTTGTGGCCATGTTTGCCCAGTTACCAATGATAGTACAATAAGAAAGATATATTACGTTGGTACTCGGTTGAGTAAGATGCTGGATGCCCGTCATGGCCTTTTGGTTTGGGTCGTGACATGCATGTTGAAAAAATATCAAATAGACCACGTAGACCTTTTAGGCATGTTTTCTACCCTTTATGCAAGCATTAGAATGTACCTGATTCCCCAATTTCACTGACTTCCACAATTGTCTAGTTTACAAATTATTACAACCCAAAATAATGAATATGAGTATAAATATTACACACTGAACAGCTGCTGGCCCAAGGGCAGGCCCAAATGAAAATAACCCAGCAATGTCCGGGCCTTAAACAAATTCATTCACACTCGAACAGTTGACCCAAATCCAAATGCATCTCAAACAGGTGAGTGTGTCATTTGCATAGCCCCAGGGCTATGCACGAGTTCATGCCACACCCAGTGATTACAGACAAACCACATAGCCATATGAGCTAACGAACCACACATATAAATCAATGGAACAACCTTGAGGTAATAGCTCATAGGGACATGATTACATGATATTCAACAGGATTCACATGAAAGCATATTGGCACTTGCATTTTTAGGAGATAGGGTGACAAGATTGATCAAACACGGGATTAAACATGAAGCTTGGAGAACCGTTTGAACTTAGTATCCACATGACATGAAAAACCAACTTGAGTTCATAACAAGTAAAACAATATAACATGCGCAGTATAGCAGAGTTGGAGAGGCATATCACTTAGGTTGACATGGTAAGCATATATGCATAATTAGTGTTTTTCAGAACAACGAGTTTATAGTGAAGCATAAGACAAAGCTAGCCTAAAAAAAGACTTAAAACTAGGAGTCTAAGGCATGAAGGTCAATAAAGTCATAGTCATAGAGTGGCAATTAGACATAGTAAACAAACAAATAGGCATGGTCTATGACAGTCAACACGCAGCCTAGCATGGTGAGTATAACATAAAGATTCCAAAGTGCAAAGAATTCATGATAAATATGAAGGTCAGGTCACACTTGAGAGGGTCAGAATTCATAATAGGCATAGACCATATTGTCACATAAAGGCTAGGCGCTACATTTCATCTTATAAACTATAAGTAATATCAAGCAACACAGGATTGAACCAAACATGGAACACATATTATGCTCACAATTGGCTGTCAACATAATTACGAATTGGTCACATTTAAAGTATTGGAACACATGAATTGGTTATCATGATAGTACAAAATAAGGCAAGAAGCCAAACTCAAAATAAGCAACAGGTAAACATGATGATCATTCAGGTTGGACACAATTAAGGCTAGCATATTAGGTTAGGCATTGAGGCATGACTTGTAGAGAAATAGCAAATTAGGCATAAGGGATTCAACATGACGAAAGAAATTTCGAGCAAGAATACAGTCTCACAAAGGGGTTTCAGTGCGAGAAATTAAACAAAGTTAAAGAACCATCAATTAGGTTTCAATTACAAATAAGGCGGACATCATGAATCAACTTAACTATTCACATATGAGTTAACATCCAGACTTGCACATAATTGGAGCTAATAGAACTAAAATGTAATGCTAAAATAAAAAGAATCGTATATGAAATGGCATAATATTGAAATTAACTCAGAGAAATCCAGAAACACTAATGCACATAACATAATCACAAACAGAAAAGAGTTGAAGTACGAGGGTACATGGAACTAACCAATTGCAAACAAACGAATAAAGAACAAGAAACTCAGAATCTCAGGAATAGCAGCAATTGCAGGAGAGTGATGAAAAACCCCAAACCTCCAGTGCTTCAGATTTCACAAGATCCTCGAAACGGACCCCGAGAAGTGCTTGCACTGGAGGAAGGTTTACAGAATACGATGGCCTTAGCTTTCAGCCAGCCAAAAGATTGAGCCTCAGAATAGCGTAAGACAATAAAGAATAAGAAAGACAATAGTAGTTTTTTAGCGATTAGAATACGTTCAAAGGGGAAACTGGGGAGGGGTTATATAGCATCAAAATTAAGTACCCAAACAAGGAAAGACAATCGATTAAACACAATAAGGAAAATATTGCATGCAAAATCGATTAGAATCAATTTAGGAAGAAACATGCAAACCCTAATTTAAAACAAAGAACAAAAATGGTAAAAACCCTCACTGAATCAAACCCATAGAGTTTGCTGGTGAGTGTATATAGACGAAACATCACAAATGGTTCATAACAACACCCTGAGGGGTGAGGTTGGCTTCGATAGGTTGGGGGTGAGGGGGGAACGACGGCGTATCTGATAACAAAAACGAGAATGATCCCTTTAAAACCAAACTCATGCGGTTCACGAGGGAAATAAATGCCCGAATGGACCAATCCCAGGCGCACCACCACTGTTGAAAGGACCGGATTGAAAGAAATAAACCTAGTTTCAGTTCAAAGCGAGCGTGAAACCTAAGTTAATCCCGAAGAGATTCAAAATACCCGACGTGCCAAAATATGATAGGACTTTGAATCCTCAAGAGCATGTCACCACCTACAAAGGTGGTGAAAGGGAATGACCTAGCTCCGCACAAGATTGAGTCAGTCTTGCCAAAGAAGTTCGGGAAGACCCTTATGAAGGGGGCCCTAACATGGTATTCACTTCTACCCGAGCACTCAATAGATTCATTTGAGATGCTCGCGGATTTCTTTATCAAGGCCTACGCCGGGGCAGGAAGGTACAAGGCCGAAATACCTCCATATTCATAATTACGCAAGGAGAGTCAGAATTACTGCGATAGTTCGTGAGTAGATTTCATAAGGAAAGGATACCGTTACCGTCCGTGCTAGATGAATGGGCAGCAGAGGCACTTACTTGCTTTCTCGGCATCAACCAAGGGTCGGTACCGAGAGAAGAATAAGGAAAAGTTGAAATATGATTTTGACACAGATCGACGGTCTTCTAAAGGCCGATTTTTGCCCTACGAAAGGGCCGAAGGACACGAAAGAGGTTTTCGGTCGGCGGACAGGTTCGCTACCGATAAGTGATTTCACTGTGGCCGGAATAACATATCGTTGCATGAAAAAGAGATATTGGGATCCCGGGATTCCACCTATCCCAGATTGTTCGAGTATAATTTCAGTGACAACATGGTGGAACTGGTATGGTGATGAGGAACATTATGGAAGCACGTTTCTCGAGGTCGATGAGATCCAATCCCAGTTAGAGGGATCCTAATCTATGGTGTGAGTATCATGGAACTAACGGCCATGAGACTGGGGGCTGGCGATATCTACGCGATGAGGTGGCGATATTGCTAAAAAATGACCATCTCAGCGAGTTCTTAAGCGACCGGGCTAAAAATAACTATAGCCGAAATAGGGATAGCGTGAAACCCTTGAAGAAAGAAGAAGATCCTCCTCGTCTAATGATCAACATGATTTTCGAAGGAAACGCGATTTATGGTATAACCTTATCAGCAGCAAAAAAGACAAAGGTATCGGTGACCAATAGCAAAAAACTCCGGGAAGTCATAGAGGACGATATCACCTTCACGGAGGAGGACACTAATGGACTCTTACTACCTCACAACTATGCCTTGGTAATTCCTCTTAATGTTTTAGATTTTAAAATTAAACGTGTTTTGGTGGACCCGGGGAGTTAAACCAATATTATCTAATGGAGAGTGCTGGAACAAGCTAAGCTAACCAGAAGCATTATTCCAGCCACAAAGCTCCTCACTAGGTTCAACTTAGCACGTGTGACAACCCGAAGGGAAATCCTGCTGCCCACAAACGCCGAAGGGGTCATGAAGACGACCCTGTTTGAAGTAGTAGACAGCGACATGGGCTACAACATTATTCTTGGAAGACCATGGTTACACAAGATGAAAGTTGTGCCGTAAAAATACCATCAACTTCTGAATTCCCAACTCTAGAAGGAATTAAACAAATAAGAGGAGATCAACCGGCGGTAAGGGAGATGAATGTGATCTCAATTTCCAGTATTAAACGGAAAGAACATGCGAAATTGCAATTAAAGGAACCGACATCTTCTTCCGAGCCAAACAAAGTTCACAAAGAGAGAAGTCATTGGAATTCTATCAGGTACCAAGGTATTTCAATGTACTAGAAGAAACAGATGCAAAATCCACAGTGGAAGAACTCGAACAAGTCACATTGTTCGAGAAGTTCTTGGAGGGGAAGTTCCTCTTGGGGACAAAATTAAACCCCGAGCTCAGGTCAGGATTTTGAATTTTTTAAATTTAATGTTGATTATTTTGCGTTGTTGCATGCGGATATGATAGGTCTTCACCTAGAGGTGGCCGTGCACAAAATAAGCATGGATATCAACATCCCTCCTGTAAGGCAGAAGAAACGCGCTCTTTCCTAGGTCAGAAACAGGTTTTTCAAAGAAAAGGTAACTTGATTTCTCGATATTGGTTCAATCCGGGAGGTAATGTATCCCGACTGGCTAGTTAATGTAATAGTAGTTCTGAAAAATAATGATAAATTCTGCATATGCGTATATTATAAATATGTTAATAAGGCGTGCCCAACAGACTCGTTCCCATTTCCAAACATTGATCAAATAATTGATGCGACGGTCGGGCATGAGTTGATGAGTTTCCTCGATGCCTGTTTTGGGTACAACCAAATAAAAATGAACCTAGAGGATCAAGAAAAGACTTTGTTCATAACGAACTTTGACACATATTGCTACAATGTGATGCCCTTCGGGCTTAAGAATGTCGGAGCCACATACCGGAGGCTTGTGAACAAAATGTTCGAAAAGCAAATAGGGAAAACAATGGAAGTTTATAAAGATGATATGTTGGTTAAGTATTTGAATGTAGGTGATCATCTGAAGCACCTCTAAGAAACCTTTGACATCCTAAGGAAGCATAATAGGAAGCTTAACCCCGAAAAGTGTGCATTCGGAGTTAGCTCCAGTAAGTTTTTGGGTTTTCTGGTGTCACTAAGGGGAGATCAAAGTCAATCCCGATAAAATTAAAGCCATAGTGTACATTCCCGACCAGCTATCAAATGTGAAAGAGGTTTAAAGGTTAACTGGAAGACTAGTCGCTTTAGCAGGTTTATTTCTCGGTCTTCAGAAAAATGTCATCACTTCTTCTTACTTTTGAAAAGAAGAACAGCTTTGAATGGACTCCGGAATACCATTAGACCTTGAAGGATTTGAAAAGGTATTTATCGAGCCCTCTATTACCATTGAAACCGGAGGAAGGCAAGCAATTACTAATTTACTTAGTGGTCTCTGGCGATAAGTGCAATTTTAGTCCGCGAAGATGAAGGTACGCGATATCCTATCTATTATTTTAGTAAAATTTTAACAGGAGGGGAAACGCTACCACACCTCGAAAAATTGGCCTTACCTTTCGTAGTCGCCGCTCAAAAGCTAAGGCCTTATTTCAATGCCACCCGATAACTGTGGTGACAACCTTTCCCCTGCGGAATATCCTTCACAAACCTGTACTATCAGGTCGACTGGCCAAATGGGCAGTCAAAATGAGTGAATTTGACATAGAGTATAAACCCAGGATTGCGATCAAATCGCAAGTTTTGACCTACTTCGTGGCTGATTTCAGTCCCGGGCTGCTGCCTTTGCCCACCAAAGAAGTGGTGATGGTGTCAGAAACGACATCAGGAGTCTGGACCTTGTCCACAGACGGAGCTTCCAACGTGAAAGGGTCTGGGCTCAGGGTAGTACTAATTACGCCCTTGGGAGAAACCTTGAAACAGGCCATAAGAACTGTTCCCTTGACTAACAATGAAGTCGAGTGTGAGGCTTTAATTGTAAGACTTGACTGGCCTGGGGGCTAGACTCTTAGGTCATTGAAATCAAATTCTATCCCACTTTGTAGTAAATCATGTATACGGAATCTTCGATACCAAAGAGGAACGCATGCAACAATATGTAGTGAAAGTCCAGACTCTACTCACACGCTTTAGGGAATGGTCAATCACCCACATCCCGAGAGAAGAAAATGCAGAAGCATACATACTGGCCAATCTAGGCTCGTCCATGAAAATGAAGGGATCAGACTGCGGTACGGTTGTATAGCTCATGCATTCGATATTGGATGTGGACGGTTATTATGAACTAAACGCAACCAATTTGGTCTGGGACTAGAGAAATCAGATCATCGACTATCTTGAGCACGACAAACTAAGATCCCAACGCATCCCAGGCACTTCACACCAAAGCAACTCGTTACATCTTCTGGGGAGGCCAGTTGTATAGAAAATCTTTCCAATATCCATTTGCCCGATGTCTAGGAGCCTCCGAGGCTAATTACATCATGAGAGAAGTTCACGAAGGATTTTGTCAAAATCACTCGGGTACAGACTCGTTAGTATTAAAGATAATTAGGGCATGATACTACTGGCCCTGGATGGAACAAGACACTAAGGAATTTGTTCAGAAATGTGACAAATATTAATGCCATGCATCGTAGGTGCATAAATCGGCAGCATTATTGCATTCGGTATTATCGCCTTGGTCATTCATGAAATGGGGGATGGACATAGTCGGTCTGCTGTCGCCAGCTCCCGGTAAGGTAAGAATTCTTTTGACTTTAACTGATTACTTTTCTAAGTGGGTGAAAGTAGGTCCTTACAAGAAAATCGGCGAGCATGAAGTGGTACACTTTGTTTTGGGAAGATACTATAATATAAGAGACAATCTCCGTAATTTCAAAGTGGGAGACTTGATTTTGAGAAAAATGACTCAAAACACCCGATAACTCATGCATGGAAGCCGGATCCGATGTGGGAAGGCCCCTACCGGGTTTCAGCTATAATCGAGAAAGAATCATATGAATTGGGAAATAAATATAGAGTAAAATTACCGAGAAAATGGATTGTGACACATTTCAAAAGGTGCTATTACTGATGGGCACCGCCTATACTGAAAGTATGTGCTGCACTCTTTTTTCCATCGTCCAGTTTTTGTCCCAATTGGATTTTTCTGGCAAGGTTTTTAATGAGGAGGCAATGAAAAGCATACTACGAAGGAAACTCCATTAGAAAAAATAAGACCTTTAAAATGACAAGGCATGAAAAAACAAACCACTATGGGATGGTTAGATAGTCTTTGGCTGGATAGCAAATTTCCTAACGGGAAACAAAGCTTGCAATCAGACCAAAAGCTACCCACCCGTTCACGAGTTCCCCTTCACCGCAAGCCACTAGGGGGTGGTTAGATAATATTTGTCTTGGTACCAAAGTTCCTAACTGGAAATGAAGCTTGCTATCGGACCAAAGATTATCCAACCATTCACTAGTGGAAGCTTCAAAGGAGCAAGACTTCTAGTGTTCCAATTTAAATTATCCGCATTCGAACACTGGAGGGAATGATATGAGAATAAGGCAACCTGATTTCCACAGAAACCAGGACTTCAAAATCCCAGAACAAAAATATATCATAGGATCGGGGACTGCGTGACCAACCCCGTAGAAACAAGTAGTACAAATTAGCCACAAGTAATGGCAATTTCTTTTCAGCATAACGACTGCTTATGTACTTTTGAAAATGGGAGGAATAAAGTAAAGTCTTTTTATTTTTGTCTTGATTCTTGTCCAAACGATGAATTAATTTTATCATTTGAAAGTTAATCAAGTACTTCAAATGCTATTTCCGGAATGAACATGAGACGTCCTCTTCATGAGCACCGTAAATAAAAGGACCCTCTCTTATGAAACCCTCACAGTAAAGGGTTTGTTCTGAAAGACTTTATGCCCAGAACCCAAATGCTATCGGAGATAAATACACTTGAAGCCTTACATAATTCGATGCAAAAAGTAAACTTTATGCAATACTTAAGCAAAAAGGATTTTTATATAATAAACGTGCAAAGAAACACAATTACAAAAGTATAAAATGAAAAAACAAAAGAAAAGGAAAGCAAAAAACTAAATTATTGCATCCCCAAAACTCGGGGGAAGAGAAGTATCTGCGTCCCCAAGATAAGTAGGTGGGTCTACCGCCGTCTCAGGATCATGACCTTCGTCATTATCCTCGTCTCGTTTCTCCTCCGTTCCCGAAAACTCACAACCGGTACCAGAAGATTTAGTTGCATCGGGTCGAGTCGGAAGGCATCTTCAGGCAGTTTACTCCAGCTCTTGGGCCTTGGCGATTTTGGCATCAAATTCAATGACGGCTGCTTCAGCCTCTTCCAAGATTTTTCTCCTCATGCTATGCATTGAACATTTTTTCTCAACAGTAAGGGAATCCTCTCAGCACTGGAGCTCTAATTGATCAACCTCGGTCGAAAGGCTATCTCGCTCGGACCTCGTGGCCCTAAGCCTGATATCAAGGTCATGGAGAGTGTAGATATGAGCTTTATTGTGTTCCATGACCTTCTTATGTTAATCCTCCATTTGGAAATATTTATCCTCAGTAGTAGCATCCTCTTTAGCTTTGGAGTTCAAAACTGCCTCCAAATTATTCAATATCTTAGTAGAGGCAGTCTCACGCTCGGTAGAAGCAAGTACAACATTTTGGAAATCGGACCATTTAGCCTTGGCTTCTTGAAATTGTGTACTTAACTAGGAGGCTTCTGGGCTGAGGTCCATCACTTCTTTATCGTTCTGTTGCAACCGAGCCTCTAACTCACCGCCTTCGGCAACTTGCACTTCCAGTGCCGGGAGACGAGCAGCAATTTGGTCCCGCTCGACCAACAATTGATATGGATCGGACGTGAGTCTTTCTTTGTCGAGGATCAACTTCTAAAGGACCTCAGAAGCAAGGAAGTTAGCCTGCAAAGAAAATACTCAAATCAGAAATCCTGTCATAACAAGACAGAAGAAACAGTAAAAGGAACAAATATCATACCGTGTTGCGTTGTGCATGGCATTGTTTATCATACACTCCCCCGAAATAAGAGAGTGTATTTTCTTCTTATCTTTCTCTGAAGCCAGTGGCTTCAGGTAATTGGCGAGTTCCACCGGCCGGTGTAATAGATAGAACTCGGTAGAGACTGAGAGGGAGACGCTCCTCCTCCTCTAGGGATCTGTAGAGGGGGGCGAATAGTTGTGCCGCAAATTCTCATGGTCTGGAGACTAGGAAGGGCGGACATCCCCATCTCGAGTGTCTGCAGTCGGAGGGGGTGATGTATCAGTTGTTGGTGATGAAGGTATGACCGGCGTGGAAGGAGATGAAGCTGATGGTGTTATGGGATGAGAAGAAGTTGCGGCAAAGGCAATGTTGGTTGTAGGTTGCTCATCAACCAAAGACAGAAGATGCTTGATACTCAGCCCCATAATACCAGGAGCAGGAACTGTGGGTCAAAAGCAAGAATTGGTATTCTCCACTATATCACACTCTCACTAGAGCGCTTGGACGTCGTCCTTGGTTGGTGTTATAAGCTCTTCAGATTGAGAATTCTGTTGAGCTTATGAAGGTTGTTCTCTCCTCTATAGGTAAGCCTCTTCATCACTGGCTTCCCCATCATTATCAATCACCACAGTTGTTGCAGTTGGTCGGGGAACAACATTCATCACCTTTTTACTTTTGCCCTCGGTCGAGGAGGAATGCCGCCTTTTTGGTTGCTTGTTCTCCGATCGGGGACTCTGAGAGGAAGAACCTACACTGGAAGTGGATCCAATGGCGCCTGTTCAGGTAAATTCCTCCTTCAGCAACCTTACAGACTCTACGGGATCATCCAAAACATCTTCCTCGAGGACGGAAACAGATCCATGCGGACCTGAATTCGACGAAAAAAGAAGTTAACCAATTTTCTTATATACAAAATTGAGATAAAGACAAGATTAGGTTTGCGAACAACTTACCATGATTTTTGGCCTTCCACCCCCATATTTGAAGGCTAGTTCTTTCCACTAACGAGTTTCAGGCGTGCTAATATCCAGAATCTTCTGAACCCACTGGTCCAAGCCTTCAACCCTTGGCGGTTTCCACCGAGTTGCTAAAATAATGGAAAGAGAAGGGTCAATAACAATATGAAACAACCTTTTATTAGAGAAAAGACAAATTTTGTAGTTACGAGTACGAGTCCATGACTTACGGAAAGATGGAGTTGCCGTGATGATATCTCCGGTGAAAATAACAACGACCTGCCTCATCCATCCATGATTGTTTCCATCATCCATGCTGATGAGGAAAGCATAGTGGCTACGTTTGCTAAAGTTTATTACTCCCCCACGGAAAATCTTGAGGGAGTAGAGGTTCATCATGTGATCCAAGCTCATGGCATAGCCACAGTATAGGCTACTATCCCCCACACAGAGGGGCTCACTTGTGCCATGCAGACTTGATACCAGTGGCAGAACTCTAGGATTACGGGGTCAAATCCCCCGCTCAATGAGAACGGGCACAAAGTGAAGGTGTACGTGTAAACGTACATAAAATCCTTCTAAGGTAAAGCTACTCGCTCCACAAGATCGGGAGCGATGATGTTCAGATCATGGAAACCGCAATCCTCCTTCACAACATGAATGCTAGAAGGACGGATGAAAGACGGGTACACGCCAACAGCCCATGTATAAGAGTTTGTAGAAGAAAACTTCTCTTCAAAATTCTTGGTTGTACTGAGCCTTCTGGGAATGATAGTGCTCACCATAGGAAGGGCAGCATCATCGGTGCTTTCTTTGCTCCTTAGAGAAATTGATTTCTTGGAGGAGGAGTTCATGGTTAGCAGAAGATAATAAGAGTTCTTTGAGGGAGAAGATTAAAGAAGAGCGAAAGCAAGAAAGAGCTGAGTGCAAAGAAGTTGAGAGAGCTTGAAAAACTGTGAAGTGTAAAAGAAGCAGAATGAGGCGTATAAGTAAAGGAATAGGTGGATAAAATTGTGTCCATGATTAGCTTGAGAACCGGCGAAACTACTGCTAAATCATGGAGTAACGTGTGTCCGGGGCATTAAATACAAAGAGATTTGTGTCTAATCAAGCGTCTTTTCAGAAATGATCAGAAAATTTCCGGCCAAGAAAGGTATCTGCATCAACTTCCCGATGGCACAAATATATGCCACAAAAAAGTAGGGGGACTATATGTATAGGGTAAAATAAATTCGTATTAAATACTCGAATAATAGAGTGACACGTGGAACCGAAGATAGACAGCAGGCGAGGCAAACCAAGACCAGGGACTGTTATACCCCATTTTAAACTGGTTAAAGGTACAACATATAGGTAATTTCGGATTAAGTTAAAAGAGTCCCGCCTAATTATTTCTAATGTGAATTAGGACATCTAAATTGATCAAAATAATTTAATAAAGTATAACTTTGTTAATGGTCTACTTAACTTAAATTCTAGATAAGGGCTCACTTAATTTTAAAGAGTGTAAGGCACTCCTTAAGATCCATGTTAAAATGTAACCGACAGGACTAAAATTTAATAATGCAAAGTGTTAGAGATAAGTAAAGTGATTGATTAAATTAATTAAAATAATACTTTCGTTTGCGAAATCAAATGGTCGAAAGTCTTGAAAAAGGACGATCTGAAGGATTTCAAATGATAGAGGTGCAAATTTTTTTTTTTTTTTCAAAAGAAAGTTATCTTACCACAAAAATGAGAAAATGCTTTCATCTTGTCGACACAAATGGATTAAGGATTCAAGTTTAAATCAAACGTGTAATCAAATATTTAAAAAAAGAAAGTCGAATTTTGTTAGAACCCATTGTTTACAATCATGCCCTCTTCCAATATATCCAAAACTAAAGAAAATCAGTTTTTGACTCAATTCATCAAATACCTATACCATAAATTAAATATTTATCCATTATCCTAACATTTTAAAATGTATGGTAATTGAATAAGCTGAAGAGGAGAGTAGGTAGAAGAGTTGATAAGCCACTGATTTTTAAAAGTGTTGTGTTCTATGTGAAAATGAGTGCTTGTATGGTTTAACCAGGAGTAAAGTAACCAAGTATCACATACCAGTCAAGGTTCCAAACATGAAAGTATATGTTTAAAATGGTCGTCAACATAAAGGAAAACGTAAATGAAACAATATAGGGATCGAAGGGATAATTTGACTAGCTTCTCAGCTAGCATCCTATAAGGGATAATTTAGTTGTTTGTCTCTGTATCAAGAAGGATGAAAATATGATGTGCCAGACTCCATGGGTATTACGGCGTCGTCGAGTCTAAAAGTAGGACTCTTTGGCTCCGGTGTTCATGCAAAACAAAGAAACAAAGAAAGATCATAAGGTAGTAAAATCTGAATCTTTATTTTAAAAAACAGAATAAATAAGATGGAATCACAAATAGCATTCAAGTCCATATTCTGTAACCTAACATTATCATGCTATGAAAAAAACCAATACTTAAGTCCTAAATGAGTGTTCCTAATATAACATGAAAACGCGGAAGTGGCATGTACTTTAGACTATGGCAACCACTTAAATAAAACTAAACTAATAATTAAGTTATATATATAGTTTTAGATTGTAACAAAATGCCTAAACTTTCCTGCACATTTTCTTACACAATATGCTTGCTACTACAGTATTCGAACTTAGAGTTCTCTCAAGAATGCAATTTAAGATACTTAGAAACATTATGTTAAACGAACATGACTTCTAATTAACGTCTGAACACTATGTTGAAAACATTAACAACTTAACAAAGTTGGCCATGAAATTCTAACACAACAAATCCGAATAGAATGGAACCTTAAAGCATGAATATTTTATATGACAACAGTAACAAGTGAGGTATACTAGCTTAATAAGTAAGGGACACGAATGTTCTGACAAATTTATGTTACAATTATCCTAAGCTTAATAATATTTTCTTTCCTATCTATTGATAGTCTTACTATTGCCTACGAAAACTCTGCTCCCGAAACCAAGTTATTTACTGTCTTATCTCGATTTCAATGTTAAGTCTTGCATTTTACTTAATTTATTTATCATTTTGGGATCAAATCGATTCGCTTGTTTATAAACCACAGATTCAATTGTACTATTTTATGGGTAAAGAAAAATGTTGCTAAAGAGATGTAATATATAAACAAAAAGATTATATTCACAAAATTTTTATGTTATAGTAAAATGTTGTTATAAAGAGATCCAACGGTAGTATATGTTTAGTGCGTGATTTGTTAGAATCCTCTGACACTTTTAATTAGTAGTAACTATTATGAAAAGTGATGTCACTTTAATTTTTTTTAAAAATTCGCTTGAAATGATTCACTAATATTGCATTTGAGTTACTCCGAAGATTTGCTGATTTAACTTTTTTTGTTAGGATAATTAGTTGACTATGTCAAATATTATGTAAGAGACCAAATATATTACGTTGTGCTTAAAAGTTTTTACTATAGGAAAACTTTAAACTTGTCGGAGCATGTGTTATCAAATTGTTTACCTAGAAAATGATAATTACAATTATATTTAATTTTATGGTTCTAAAAATACGTGATCTATTTTAATACCAATAGTTTAGGCAGTAGATGCTAAGTGAGAGGTGAGAAAACGAAGGATAACAAGATTATGCAAACCGAGCAGTGGAGAAACGGGGTATCGAGTTCGGCCTGAAAGGGCCTCGAGGTTGAGCTCGGGAGCCTGACAAAGGACCGTCGCTTATGATATAACAGTACTGAAGGCCTCGAATATGGCTTATTGGTGATTAATAACGAATAATAAATGAAGAACAACTAATGAACACAATAAATGAAAGACAATAAATCAATGAGACAATTATAGAGAATGTTTGGGTTAGAGGGCAGAGAATGTTCTTAGTCTTGTGTATTTAGTATCATGTGTGTTACAAAGTGACAAAGTTCCCATTTATATATGAGGAGGAATCCCAACATAGTACATGTGTAATTAATGCAAAGAGAGATGGCCGGTACACCCATTTAATGCCACGATACTCGCTTGTACTATTTAGTGTAGTTTTCAGCTTTAACCACTTACTCTTTGGGAATTTCTCGCCTTTCCACATTGATTTTCGATTTGCACTACCTCGAGGTCGAGGACCTTCGATATGTCCCCTCGATTCCAAAACTCGAACCTTCGAGCCTTCTGAGCGTCGTAATGATCGTAAAATCGGGCTCTCCGATTTTAGCCGTATACAGATAGTCTCCGCATTTCTTAGAATGAAGTGATAAGAAATGGTTTTGACTTTTTGCCTCTTCGATACCCCTATTATGACGTCAGTCCCTTCAGCGCATTAAATGATGTGACATAGAAAGCTGCGCAGAGGTCGTTGTCAACACAATTCTCGAGAAGCCCACGAACCGTCATAGGTTCGACCCTTCCGCTTCAAGCATGCCCAAAGGGCCTCTATAAATACTTCAATCACTTGTTTTTTCACAATTTTACATCTTCTTCAAACCTTCAAACTTTGGCTAAGTGCTTTCCATTCTTATCTTCTATCTGTGTTTGTTTCTTCGTCTTCGTCTTCTTACTTCAAAATTCGATTATAATCATGGCAAAAACCTCAAAAACGGTTCCACAAAAAGAGGGAGTCGATTCTTCATCACGCCCATCTAAGGGCAAGTCAAAAAATCCTCCTACCATCGAGCAATGCATCCCTGGCCCTTTCGACACCATCTCTGACTTCATAATTGAAAACCCCCTTCTACACCGGGTCGATGCGAGTCCATGTCCCGAGACATACGTGTAGTATCATATATAGAGAGGGTAAAACTTGATTGCCGTTGGGGGGAGGCGGACCGAGTAGAGATCTCTACAGCCGACGAAAGCATAGTCACGCATAAGGCTGGATTTCTCAGTGTATATACATACCCCTTTACCTTAGGCCCCGTAGATTCTTCTTCTCGACCGATTGACCGGGTGATTCTTGATTTTTTCTATCAATACCGAGTGACACTCGGTCATATCTATCCTTCTTTTTGGAGGATCGTGTATATGTTTCGACATATTTCCAACATGGTTGAGGGAATGACTTTCACCCTCGACCATTTGATCAGATTGTACAGACCTCGCCTCTTCCGCGAGGGCCTAATTAAACTGCACCGCCTATCCGCCAAGGCGTTCCTAGACTGCATCGACGAGGATAAAGATCGGGGATGGATGAGGCGATTTGTTAGAATTAGAACTTCATACATCGTCCCCACTGATAGAATGTCGTTCCCGAAGTAATGGAATATGAAACGTAAGTATCCCCATATAGATTATGCTCTACCACCTCTTTTTTCTTTCTACCGGTTCTGAATACTCTTTCTTTCGACTGTGTAGCCACCGTCTGGTTCCCCGGCGCGGTCCAAGACTTTTCGGGGTGGATCAGGATTTTGGACTCCGCCTTTCCATATAACAAACGCATTTGCCGTGATCTGGCTAAGACACGGTGGCAGGGCAAGAACCACGGTACGCTCTTGTTGCTATTGTTTTCTCGTTCTTTGTAAGAACTTTTGATGGTGATGCTTTTTGATATAACACGTTTGTGCAGGCCTCGGCGAAGGCGTGTCGATGAGACCTCCCCCACCTGGTGAGGAAGAGGCTCCGAAGACCGCTAAGGACAAGAAAAGAAGGAAGGAGGCCTCAGTGGAGTCTCCAAAATCAAAAAGGGAAAAGGCTCAGCAGCCCAAGACCGATGCCACGGTCTTATCCTCGAAGACCGCTAAGAGCCTGCGGGCCGAAGAAGAGAGTGATGATGCATGCCCTTTGG
Source organism: Nicotiana paniculata (assembly GCA_005239505.1). Taxonomy (NCBI): domain Eukaryota; kingdom Viridiplantae; phylum Streptophyta; class Magnoliopsida; order Solanales; family Solanaceae; genus Nicotiana; species Nicotiana paniculata. The sequence continues at coordinate 95,682 of MDKI01190800.1, forward strand.
TACAAAGGGAAAAACAAAGTGCTAAGGCTTCGAGAGTTGTTGGGCGGTCATCTGCTGAGTTCGAGGCGGCCGATGCGGACCCGCTGCTTGTTGAGGAGACCCTCGAGGAGGGTTTGGGTGCAATTCCCGAGACACTCATTGGACATGGCACAGTCCGAGCTTTCCGGGGTCGGGAAGAAGCCTCGATGGAGGCTGATGTTGCCAGTGGATTTCACTCGGGCCCGTCATTTTCTCCAGGGTAGATACGAGATGCCCATGTCAGCGATGTTCCTGGTTTGGAGAACTCTCGTGGAGAGGATGACGCATTTAGAGACTATTTTGAAGGCTAGAGGAGGAGATCGATGTTGATGCCCCCGTTTCCCTTGAGGAGGACGAGAGGCTTCAAAAGCAGGTAATCTTCTTTGATATAATATTTTATAGCTTGAATTTCTATTCTTTCTTTTCTTACTTTCTTCTTTTGTGTTGCCGGTCAAGAGGTTGTATGACCAAGCCTTCTCCAAAATGCAGGATGATTTGACTCATCGTGGAGAGGAGCTTGAGAAGCTTATGTTGGAGTCGGTCGAGCTGGAGGCTCTATGTGCCCGAGAGGAGGAGGATTTGATCAACCTCGGGGAAAGCTCGGAGAGAGCGCTCCGAGAGAGGGCTGACTTCACCGAACAGGTATGCAACCCACACCTTTATTTTTAGTTGCGATGCTTGGTGTTGATTGACTTATTTTCTGCACTTTTCAGATTAGGCAGAAGGAAGCCCTGGTGGAGCGGCTCCGAGAGGAAGTTGCGGCCAAGGATGCCAAAATCCTCGAGCTGGCTCAGCTGAATGATGTCACGGCTTCGGAGAGGGACGCGCTTCGGGGAAGGCTATACTCGATTGAAAACCTTCTTCGAGGTGCTAAGGAGGAGGCTGTTGCGGCCAATTCTGAGGCCGATGAGTTTTTCTCCTCATACAATAGGGATGGTGCTGCTGCGAATAACTGGGCCAAGGAGATAGTCGAGAAGGCCGAGCTAAAACTGGCTCGGGCAGTTGCTCATGCCCGCATAAAAGCTAGGAGGGAAGCCCTCGAGGAAGTGAGTGCTAAGGGCATCGATCTCTCTGCCAAGATCGAAGAAGCCAGGGCCCTGGAGGAAGAGTCGGAAACGCCGACTACGTCAGATGAGGGCTCTGAAAGCGGCCCGGATAGCGGCGAAGGAAAAGAGTAGATCCTCCTACTGTTTTGCTTTTTTTTATTTTCTGCATATGGGATCCTCGGGGGAACGTTTGTAGAAACACCCTTGTAAATGTATTTTTTGAAATAAAATATCTCTTTGTTATATCTCCTAAACTTTGTCCTGCAATGCTTACGCAAAAGTTGACTTTTAAGCTTCGATTCGTAGCCCTCCAGGACCCGTACTTTCAATAGTATATCCATCGAGATCAGACACCTTCTCGAGGTTAGGCCGACATGGGAGTTCGATCCATCGAGTGCCGTGTGACATGACTATGAAGTGATCGAGGTGGCCCCACCGGTAGACTTCTCCACGTGTTATGACAACTTTGCAAGAATTAAATCGCTTTCAAAGTAGTTGAATAGCCACCGCTTGCTTTATATATTTTCTTGCTTCCTCTTCATTCTATGTCTTGCAACTTTGTAGAGCTAACTTTCCTCTCAACGTTCTCTTCCTTTACTCATCTTGCGAAACTGTTTTCATATCATCCTCTTTACCTTTGTTTGAGTAGCTATGGCTGCCGTGCCCGAATCCGTTCACCAAGAAGAGGGAAATTCTTCCTCTGCTCATAGCCTGGCCGGTGGTACACCGCCGATGTATGGTGAGTTGACATCGTGTTGTTTTGCTCCGAAGAAAGACTTTGCATTAGAGAAACCCTTCGATGCTTCGGGCCATCAAGAGCATACTTTGAGGTTTATTCGGTCGATAGAAGAGAGTCACCTCGAGGCCGTGAGGAGAGACTGCTGATGGGGAGAAATGTGATGCTGCAGATACCTTCCCGAGAAGAGAATATTTTGACCCATGTAGAAGGATTCTTGACTTTGTATACGTATCCATTTACATTAGGCCCCCTCGACCGACTTGTGCTCGAATTCTGCAAAAGGTACCGAGTCACCCTTGCTCAGATTCATCCGTCCTTTTGGCGGATAGTGATGAGGTACTTTACCGAAAAGGCTGAGCTCGAGTTTACCCTTAGCCACCTTATTAGATTATATCGACCTCAGATCTACCGAGGCCTGATTGTGTTACGACGCCAGTCCACCAGGCCTTTCATTGCTAGCGATGATGAGGACCGTAACAGAGGATGGATGAGTTGGTTTGTCCGAGTGAGGAACGTCGATATATTTCTACGGAGTTCCTGCCATTTCCCAAAAAATGGAACTTCAAACATAAGTTCCATGTCGTACCTTAGTGTCCTTTGCTCTTATCGATCTATAAGAGTGTTTCTTTTTCTCTTTCCCAGCGGTTCCATGGATGCCGGAGGAGGTCCCCGATCTTGCGGACTGGACTCGGAGGCTGGCAGCTTCATCAACATATGACGAACGCAAGTGGCGTGATCTACCGAAGGGTAGATAGGAAGCAAAGAACCATGGTATGAGCCGTGTGGTTGCCTTTTGAGTAGCTTTTTCTTTTGTGTTTACTAACTCTACCACCACAGGTGTTGGTAGATTCTCCGGAATAAGATTGTGCCTCTTCGAGGAGAGGGAAGGCCCGAGGGAGGACAATAGGCGAAAAAGATCCTCTGTAGATGAGGACATTCTTAATGAGGCGGGGCCTTCTCGGAGGCATAAAGGAGATGTCGTCATTGAGGAGAGCTTTATATACGTCGGTCATTCTGCGGACATCAGCTCTCCTCGGGAGGATGATTCTTTGCCTACAGATCGAGCCAAGGGCCCTTCCGAGGTTTCTGATTCTGTCAGGCCTGAGACCTCTATTTTTGAAGCAGAGGTTCCTCGAGAGAGAAAGAGAAAGAGTCCTCCACCGTCATCTGCTTCTGCCTTCGAAGGTACTTCGAGGGACACTCGGGACCAGGGTCTGCCCGAACCAAGTGGGGTTTCAAGTGGGCATGCCCCTATTGAGAGTGATTCCACTGGGGCTGATGGGGCCAGGACAGTAGATGCATGTTCAACTTTTGAGGAGGCTCAGCGGCTCTGTTCTGAGGTGAGTTTTGATCAGTCTTGATGGATTTTCAGCTACGAATCTTCATTCTTTGAACTAAAGTTTCTCTTCTGTAGGTTTTTGACAAACTCAAGTTCGAACTGCTTTGTTGTGAGACCAGGTTGCGGGAAGCTTTGGGTAAGGAAAAATCTCTCAAGCTTATTTGCAATAAGAAGACAAAATAGTGGATACATCTTCGGACGGAGATGCATTGGAGTCGAAACAGAAACGCTGGAATGCCTTTGGGGCGAGGTCGGGCAAGTGAATTTCTATTGCCGTGCATTGAAGGCGCAGATAGGCGTTCATGTTGCGGCCCAAATGAATGCTTTGGCCAAGGCTCCTGCCCTCGAGATACAACGTTGTAATGCTCGAGAAGATAGCTCAATTCAAACGAGAAGGATTTCCAAGCTCGAGACTGATCTTTTAAATATGAAGGTCGAGGTCGTGGATGCCCGGACTGAAGCTGAAGAAGCGAGAGCAAAGCCGAAAAGAAGGTGGTCGTTTATTTGAAAGATGCTGTTGATGCTCGGGCTGAGGTGAGGGGAGATTTTGATAGAGAGAAGAGGGGCAATGAGTATGCCCGATGCAGGTCTCGTAGGGAGACGCTCGAAGAGATTCATGCTAGGGGATTTGATCTCTCGGAAGAGATAAAGCAGGCCAAGGAGGATGAGATCGACTCCAAGTTTTTCCTTTCTTCCGATGCCGATGCTGGTATTTGAAGGCTTCCGAGGGAGCTGGTCCCTATAGCAGACTAGGTTTTCCTTCTTTGTTCTTTGTAAAAACTCCTGTGGGAGCATTGTATATTCATACGTGTAATACACGTACATATATGAGAAATTCTTTGTTTTTTCTGATTTGTTTTTCTATAATTAGCCCGAAAATTGGACTTCGAGATGAAACCCTTGGGGTTATAAATTGGTCCTGAGGATTTTTAGGCTGGCCTGTGGGCTCTTACGCATTTGGGTCGGTACGACCTTTAGTGTGGCTGGCGACTCAGGCTCTTACGCATTTTGCCCTTAGGCGCTTAGTTAACCGTTTTGGGCTCAGTCTCCGAGTAGGATTTTACTCGAGCTCATCAACCCTTAGGTTTTTAAATCGGACCTGAGGCATCTTGGGTCGGTACGACCTATAGCAGGTGACTTGGGCTCTTACGCGTTAGGCCGGTACGACCTTCGGTGTAGCTGGCGGCTCGGGCTCTTACGCTTTAGGTCGGTACGACCTTTAGTGTGGCTGGCAACTCAGGCTCTTACGCATTTGGCCCTTAGGCGCTTAGTTAACTGTTTCGGGCTCAGTCTTTGAGTCGGATTCGACTCGAGCTCATCGGCCCATAGGTTTTTAAATCGGCCCTGAGGCATTTTGGGTCGATATGACCTGTAGCTGGTAACTTGGGCTCTTACACGTTAGGTTGGTACGACCTTCAGTGTAGCTGGTGGCTCGAGCTCTTACGCTTTAGGTCGGTATGACCTTTAGTGTAGCTGGAAACTTGGGCTCTTACGCTTTAGGTCAGTACAACCCTTAACCGGTTCTTTTCGAAGTTTTCTTGAAGTGATTGAAGGCCTATGATTTTATGGCGATAATCGGACGTCTCCGAGTCGCGTTAGTTTGGCCGGAGCCTTATGACAGTAGTCATTGTATTTGGCCGTAGCCTTTTAGTCCCCGAGTGAGATAGCTTCGGTGTTCATATCGAGGGTATGCCTTTTTAGGGGTCTTACAAGTTCAATATATACCCTTGACTTTGATATCGGGATTACGCCTTTTTAAGGTCTTATAAGTTAGTACATGCCTTGATTGAGGTCTTATAGTTTTGACATTGCCTTATGGAGGGCTTATGAGTTTTAAGTTGCCAGCCCTGAGGTCTTACGACTATGAGTCGACTGTCGAGGACAGTCCCTGAGCTAGATTCAATATTGCCTCATGGAGGGCTTATGTCGTTGATGTTGCCTCGTGGAGGGCTTATCAGATCGAAGTTACCGGGCCCTGAAGTCTTACGGCTTCTAGTTAGACAGCTTGATGAGCCGACAGTCCAGGACAGTCCCCGAATCGGAGTTGATATTGCCTCATGGAGGGCTTATGTGCTTGAACTTGCCGTCCCTGAGGTCTTACGGCTTCGAGTTAGACATCTTGATGAACCAACAGTCGAGGACAGTCCCCGAATCAGAGTTGATATTGCCTCATGGAGGGCTTATGTGCTCGAAGTTGCTGGCCCTGAGGTCTTATGGCTTCGAGTTTTTGGTGACTCGATGGGGTGACTGCCGAGGACAATTCCCGAGTGGTCGATAAATTTTGGGCCCTGGGGCCGCTTCTTGTGAAAATAGAAAACTTTTCTGACGTGCGAAGTGTTTTGATGATAAAATATTCTTCTCCGATTGCTTGGTACAAGTATACATGTTTTCACCATCGTCGATTGTTCTATGTGGACATGGTTCATCCGACCGTTTGATCCAATACATCATTCTCCTGTCGAAACCCTCTTTGGCATTTTTAGTGATCTTCAGGGGGAATGCAACCCAGTATTTGAGGTTGATTGGAGTGAAGTCTTGAATACTTGGTGAGTTCTCCTCAGGTAGCATATATGTGTTGCCTCGTTAAAAACCTCGTCGGTAAAACCCATTGGGATAAATTAGGCGTGAGGGAAAAAGAGTGCAACGCATGCTTTAAAACCTAAGGCATTCGAGCTAGAGGGTGCTCCGATTCTTTTTAATCGAACACCTACACATAGGTTAGTGTAAAATGTGAAGGAAAGAGGGAGAGGATTGTACCTTAACTGTGGTGGCGTTCAAGCTTCAATATGCTTTAGTAACTCGTTCCAAGGATGCGGCACGATCTTTTAATCGATCATCGAGGATGCAGTTCGTGGTCGCTTACTCAGCTACTTGCTTGTTTTTTGGCTCCTTCGATGTAGAAGGTGTCAATGTCGGTGCCATATCATGCACTATGAACATTTCTTTTTCCACGTTTTGTTCCCCGTATACAGTTTTTATTCCATCGTTCGTAGGGAATTTCATCATTTGATGAAGGGTTGACAGTACCACCCTCATGTTGTGAATCCATGGCCGTTCGAGCAATGCGTTGTATCTCATGTCACCTTTGATGACAGGAAACTTGGTGTTTCGAATTGTACCGGCCACGCTGGCTGGGAGGACTATTTCCCATTTCGTTGTTTCGCTTGCCATGCTGGATCTGTTGAGGACACGGGCGGCAGGCATGACCTGGCCGAGCAACCTGAGTTGCTCTACCACCCTCGACCTAATTATATTTTCCGAGCTACATGGATCCACGAGCACACGTTTAACTTGAAATTTATTCAAAAGAAAAGAAATTACCAGTGCGCCATTATGGGGTTGAGACAAGGTCTCGATGTCCTCTTTGCTGAATGAAAGAGCATCTTCAAGTATGTAACTCCGACTTCACTTTTCCCTGGTGATGGATACTTTTGTTCGTTTAAAAATGGGTCCCTGGGGGACGTCTGTCACACCTCCTTTTTTATACGCCCCAAAGGGGGTATGGGAGTTTTTCCAATTAAAGT
>MDKI01121320.1:0-59495 GCA_005239505.1 Nicotiana paniculata
TAAATCCTATATTACTTGTCGACCACGTACACTTGCGTGTGCATTGGAATTTCGACCAACAAAGAGACGTAACATGCCATTCATATGATCATTAGAGGAATCGACGTCCCTCTGAGACCCATATTTAAACGAACAAAAGCATCCATCACAATGGAGAAGCGATCTCGGGACTATATTCTCGAGGAGACCTGTAACGACCCGGCCGATTGTTCCTTGAAATTAGCCCCATTTGGCCCATTTCTGCTTTATCATATATTTCTTAGCCTATTTATGTTGTGTTGGGTCGCATGGTTTGAGTTCAGAGTGGTCGTGGTGAGAACAGAGGCACTTAACCTCTTCAGTTGACTTATTGGTAAATGAAATAAGAGAGCATATTTTATGGTTCAGATAGCTTCGTTATGTGATTTGGAAATTAGGAGTGTGTTCGGAATAATGTTTTGATGTCCGGTATAGAATTATGCTTGAATTGGCGAAAGTTAGTTTTTGATGATTTCCGGTCGGTAGTGGAAAAATAGGCTATAGGGGTGGGAATGGAATTCCGACAGTTGGAGCAGGTTTGGAATGTCTTTTTGGACATATGTGCAAAATTTTAGGTGAATGAGACGTGTTTTGGTTGGTTTTGGCATCATTGGTAAAATTTGGAAGTTTCAAAGTTCAGAGGCTTCAATTTGATGTAATTTCGGTATTTTTGTGTTGTTTTTGGTGTTTCGAAGGCTTGAATAAGTTTGAATGATGCTTTGGGGTGTGTTGGTATGTTTGGTTGGGGCCCCAAGGGGCTAAGTATTGATTTTGGATTGTTGGCGGAGGTTTGAACTTGGGAAATTTCTAACAAATAGCTGCTGTTGTGGCTGCACCTGCGGATGGGCAGCCGCAGGTGCGACGCCACAGGTGAGAAGGTGCAAACGTAGGTGTGAAAATAGGCTAGGCAGGAGGAGTCTGCAAGTACGAAGAGTTGGTCTCAAGTGTGGAAAAAGGACCGTAGGTGCGAGAATTAGACTATTAGTGGGTTTTCGTAGGTGCGCACCTGGGACCGCATGTGCGAGTAAAGGTCCGCAGGTGTGGATTAACTGGGCAGAACAGTATAAAAGAGTGCCTCTGCAAAATTTTTCTTATTCTTCCATTTTTGTATGCGGGTGGAGCTTATTTGAGAAAAAGATTGAAGAAGGTCTTCGAGGGTCTTCAGTGGAGGTAAGTTCCCAGACTATATAACTCGTTTCTATGCTATTTTGTTTCGGATTAGGCTTGTAATATGAAGAATTAAAGTGGGAAAAGTTGGGAAAATGTGGAGGAAGATTGGAAAATCTTTTTGTGATTTGAGTGGGCAATTATGGTCTGATTGTGGAGTTTTTGGCAGGTATAGAATCGTGGGAGGATGGGGGTTCTATTGATGTAAATTTTATTGAATTCCGAGACGTGGGCTCGGGGCTCAGTTTTGGTCGAATTTTGAGAATTGTGTTAAAATTTATATCTTTCGATTGGGTTTTGTTCCATTAGCGTATATTGATGATGTTAATCTGATTTATTTTAGATTCAGAGCATTTTGGAGCACATTTGACGGGCAAGCGCATCGCGGAGTAACTTTTGGGCTATTTTGAGGTAAGTGATGTTTGTAACTTTAAGGGTATGACACCCTGTTGTTTGTTATTGTGTTGATAAATGAGGTGACGCACATGCTAGGTGACGAGCGTGGGGGCGTGCACCAATAGGGATTGTGACTTGGTCCATCCCTAGCGACTATTAAGCGTTTATTCGATTGGGAACCTTACGACATCTTGTCTTCCATAAGTTTATACTTGTTTATTGTCTTTGAGCCATGTATCGGGCCTTCTGCTGATCTGTTTAGACCCTCATGGGTATTTTCGATGTTTGGGGCCTTGTGCCGACCAGTTTAGACCCTCAGGGGGTACTTTTACACTATTCAACCACTATCATGTTAGTAAATTGTGAACTCAGTCATTGTTTTCTACTTGTTGTTATTTTCACTGTTATGACAATGCTTTGGAAACTCTGAAAAGTATTTTGGGTTGAGTCTCGTGAGTCGAGTTGAATTGCCCAAGTGGACTGTGAGGGTGATTGAGTCAGGCCGAGAGCCGAGTCTGTGAGTATATCTATGGATCGGGCTGCACGCCACAGTAGTTTATATGAGTTAGGCTGAGCGCCGAGTATGGGAGGATAGTTATGCGACGGGCTACACACCGCAATAATATATATGATATATATTATATGTGGGTCGGGCTGCACACCGCAACAATATAGATGATATATATACAGATCGGGCAGCATGCCACAAAAATATATGTTACATATGGATCGGGCTGCACGCCGCAGCAGATATAGCGCTTGGGCCGAAGGAGCCCCTCCAGGAGTCTGTACACCCCCAATGAGCGCAGTCGACTATTATATGGATCGGGCTGCACGCCGCAGCAGTATAAATATATACGTATATATAAATATAGTGGAGCGGGCTGCTCGCCGCAGCAGTTGTGTGTGTTCATTGTACTTACAGAGTACAAGTGTTATATGAGAACATGAGATACTGATACTGGAGTGACGAGTGGATAAGAGGCTTGCCCGAGAGGCTTTATTGTGAGTGATACTATGCCCGAGGGGCTTATATTCTATGAAAATGTTGTTTTCACTCTTGTTTACACTGAGCCTCTGATAATAAATGTTGGATAAAGGTTTTAATACGAGATTTTTAAATGAAAATTGGGGTTTTAAGAAATACTCGGAATTGTATTTCCATTGTTATTCATTATATGGATTTATATGATTTAAATGGCTTGTTACTACACTTATGTTTTTAGTTACATTGATTAGTTACTAAGTTAGCATACTCACGTTACTCCTTCACCTATGTGTGGAGATCCAGGGACTTGACCATCCCAATAGTTGATTTCCGGACGAGCTTCGAGTTGTTCTAGGATTGAGGTAGCTGCTCAATGTCCCCATCTTACCTCCTTTCCTTCCCTCAGAATATAGTTTGTTTTGGTCTTTTGTACCTCAGACTTTTGCTGTAGCAAGTCACTGTTGTACATTGTATTTTGACTCTTAGATGCTCATGAAAGTTGACTCCAGGCTTTGGGGAAGTGTGTATTTGTTTTATCTCTTTCTGATATTGTCAAAATCTGCTAAATATTTGGGAAATTATGGGATAGGTTCCCACCACAGACTCCAGCAGGATAGGTTCAGGCACCGCATTGCCTAATGTTATTCCAGGTCTTCAAGAGACCCTGGCTCAGATCTAGACAGTGTGTACCACCCTTGTTTATGCAGTTGCCGCTACTTCTCAGGCTGCGGGAGGCAGTCATACTCCAGTTGCCCGGACACCTGAGCAGGCTACTCATGGCCAGTAGACACCAGGGGCAGTTTCAGCCCAGCCGGTTGCTCCATTTCAGGACTTCGTGGTCCCAGCTATGCTAGATGATGTGCAGCGTAGGCTGGAGAGGTTTAGTAGACTACAACCTCCGACATTCAGTCGTGCCGAGGGCGAGTATGCCCTGATTTTTCTAGGTAAGTGCCTGAGAATGTTGCGTAGTACTGGGATTTTGGAGACCAGTGGGGTCTCATTTGGTATTTTTCAGCTCTCTGGTGCTGCTTTCACTTGGTGGGAGTCTTTTGAGAGGCGTAGGCCTGTTGGTTTAGCACCCCTTACCTAGCAGCAATTATCCACTATCTTCTTGGAGAAGTATGTACCCAAGTCTCACCGGGAAGAGCATCAAAGCCATTTTAAGCAGCTGCGTCAGGTGGTGCTATCAGTGATGCAGTATGAGATGTGGTTTTCGGATTAGGCTCGTCATGCCACCGAGTTGGTCCCTACCGATAGGGAGAGGATTAGGAGGTTTATAGATGGCCTTACTTGTCAGCTCAGCCTTTTCATGACTCGGGAGGGAGTATCAGATACTACATTCGAGCAGGTTATTGATATTTCTTGAGATATTGAGTCGGTTCGCCGCCAGGAGCGGGTAGAGAAGGTGGCCAAGAGGCCTCGTGGATCGGGTGGTTCTAGTGGTGCTCCTTCTAGGGGGCAGTTTGAGACTGGTAGGGGCCGTTCATTCAGGCCTCCTTCGGTCAGGCCGCCCAGCCTATAGTGGTGCATCTTCGGGGCATGGTCCCCGCAGTTTTCAGCCAGGCCATTCTTCATTCGGTGCCCTTCCAGCCCGGAGTACATCTTGAGCACCATCAGCTTAGGGTTCTTCTATGCATGGTTCTCCTAGCGGCAATTCTGGTGCCAGGTTTAATTTTAGTCCCAATCTCCAACTCTAGGGAGTTGTTATGAGTGTGGAGAGTTCGAGCATATGTGGAGGCATTATCCTAATCTTCTTGGAGGTCCATCTCAGCTGAGGAGCTAGACTTCAGCTTCAGCTCCTGTTACTTCACCACCCACCCAGGCAGCCATGGGTGGTAGTCAGTCAGCTAGAGGCCGCCCTAGAGGAGGAAGTTGAGCAGGTGGAGGTCAGGCACGCATGTATGCCTTTCTAGCCATGCCAGTGGCTATGGCCTCTGATGCAGTCAGGTATTGTCTCAGTCTGTTGGCAAGATTTCTTTGGCTTTATTTGACCCTGGTTCTACATATTCCTATGTTTCTTCATATTTTGCCCATTTTCTGGATATGCCCCGTGAGTCTTTAGTTACATTTGTTCATGTGTCGACTCCGGTGGGCGATACTGTTGTTGTGGACCATGTGTATCAGTCGTGTGTGATATATACTGGGGGTTTGGAGACCCGAGTGGACCTACTGTTTAGGGTTTAGGGTTTAGGGTTTAGGGTTTAGGGTTTAGGGTTACTCAACATGGTCGATTTTGATGTGATATTTGGCATGGGCTGGTTATGGTTATCTCTATGTCATATCATTCTTGATTGTCACGCGAAGACTGTGACCATAGCTATGCCCGGATGTCCGAGGGTTGAGTGGAGAGTGTCTGCTGATTATGTGCCTATCTGCATGATTTCCTACCTGAAGGCTCATCGTATGGTTGGGAATGGGTGTTTATCGTATCTGGCTTTTGTGAGGGGTGTCGGTGGTGAGACACCCCTTATTGATTTGGTTCATGTGGTCTGTGACTTTCCGGGCTTGTTTCCTGCAGACCTGCCATGCATGCCGCCTGACAGGGACATTGATATTGGTATTGACCTGGTGCCACCCACTCAGCCCATTTCTATTCCACCTTATCGTATGGCACCATCATAGCTAAATGAATTAAACGAGAAGCTTCAAGAACTCCTAGATAAGGGGTTCATGCGGCGTACTGTATCACCTAGGGGTGCACCAGTGTTGTTTGTAAAGACGACGGATGGGTTTATGCATATGTGTATTGATGAGCGGCAGCTGAGCATGGTCACGGTGAAGAACCGGTATCCATTGCCTCGTATAGATGACTTGTTTGATAAATTGCATGGTGTCAGGGTATTTTCCAAGATTTACTTGCGTTCCGGCTATCATCAATTGACGATTCGGGGGCCAGACATCCCGAAGGATGCTTTCAGTACTATATATGGTCATTATGAGTTCCTGGTTATGTCATTTGGGCTGACCAATGCCCCAGCAGCCTTTTTCACTTGATGCATAGTGTATTTTGGCCTTATCTGGATTCTTTCATCATTGTGTTCATTGACGATATCTTGGAGTATTCCCGATCTTCGAAGTGTGTGTTCTGGCTTGATCTGGTAGCGTTCTCTGGGCACGTGGTGTCCAGTTAGGGTAATCAGGTTGATCAGAAGAAGGTAGAGGCGGTGCACAGTTTGCCTAGACCGTCATCAGTTGAGATTCGCAGTTTACTTTGTTTGGCAGGGTTCTATCGTTGTTTCCTCGAGGGATTTTCATCTATTGCAGCAGTTATGACGAGACTGACCCAGAAGGGTGCTCAATTCAAGTGGACTGAGGAGTGTGAGGGTATTTTTCAGAATCTCAAGTTAGCTTTGACTACAACTCCAGTATTGATTTTGCGTACGAGTTCAGGTTCTTATACATTTTACTGTGATGCCTCCAGAATTGGCCTTGGAGTTGTTTTGATGTTGGACGGTAGGGTGATTGCCTACGCGTCCAGACAATTGAAGGTGCACAAGAAGAACTATCCAGTGCACGATCTTGGACTAGCAGCTATTGGTCATGCCTTGAAGATTTGGCGTTATTATTTGTATAGAGTGCATTGTGAGATTTTCACAGATCACCGTAGTCAGCAGCATCTACTTAAGTAGAAGGATCTGAATCTTTCGTCAGATGAGGTGGTTGGAGCTTCTCAAGGACTATGACCCCACTATTTTATATCATCCAGCGAAGGCCAATGTAGTGGTTGATGCCCTAAGTCGCAGAGCAGAGAGTTTGGGTAATTTAGCGTACCTTCCAGTAGTAGAGCGACCTTTAGCACTTGAGGTTCAGGATTTAGCGGGTTAGTTGGTGAGACTGGATCTATCATAGCATATGAGGGTATTGGATTGGTAGCTTCCAAGTCTTTTCTTTATGATCAGATTAGAGCATGCTAGTATGATGATCCACATCTGCTTGTTCTTTAGGACATGGTCCATCGCAGTGATACCAGGGATGTGGTTATTGGTGATGATGGGGTCATGAGGATGCAGGGCCGGATTTGCGTGCCCAATGTTGTTGGGCTTCATGATTTGATTCTAGCTGAGGCCCATAGTTCGCGGTATTCCATCAATCCGGGTGCCGCGAAGATGTATCAGGGTCTGAGACAACATTATTGGTGAAGGCCGATGAATAGAGATATTGTTGAGTTTGTGGCTCGGTGTCTCAACTGTACGTAGGTCAAGTATGAGCACCAGAGGCCAGGTGGAATGCTTCAAAGACTTGATATTCCGGAGTGGAAGTGGGAGCGGATGAACATGGACTTTGTAGTTGGGATCCCACGCACTTTGAGAAGGTTTGATGCTATATGTGTTATTGTGGATCGGCTGACCAAGTTTGCGCACTTCATTGCTTTTGGTACTACTTATTCTTATGTGCGGTTAGCTGAATTTATATCAAAAAGATTGTCCGATTGCATGGGGTTCTAGTTTCTATCATTTGTGAATGAGGTACTCAGTTCATATCTCAGTTGTGGAAAGCCATACAAAAAGAGTTGGGTACTCAGGTCGAGTTGAGCACTGCGTTTCATCCTCAGAGCGACGACCAGTCAGAGCGTACTATTCAGATTTTGGAGGATATGTTACGTGCATGTGTCATTGACTTTGAGTGTTCATGGGACCAGTTTCTACCACTAGCGGAGTTTGCATATAATTATTGTTATCAGCTGAGTATCCAGATGGCTCCATATGAGGATTTATATGGTACGAGGTGCAGCTCTCTGGTCGGCTGGTTTGAGCCGGGCGTGGCTAGTCTATTCAACACAGACTTGGTTTAGGATGTGTTGGGTAAGGCAAAATTACTTCAGGAGCGTCTTCACACGGTGAGTCTAGGTAGAAGAATAATGCAGACTGGAAGGTTCGAGATGTGTCTTTCATGGTTGGGTAGAAGGTACTGCTGAAGGAGTCACCCGTGAAGGGTGTTATAAGGTTCAGGAAGAGGGGAAAGTTGAGTCTCCGGTTTATTAGGCCTTTTGAGGTGCTTCAGAGGGTTGGGGAGGTGGCTTATAGACTTGCCTTGCCTCCCAGCTTATCGAGTATTCATCCGGTGTTCCATGTTTCAATGCTCAAGAAGTATGTTGGTGACCCGTCTCATGTTTTAGACATTGGCAAGGTTCAGTCGAGTGTGGTATGTGATATGAGGTAGAGCCAGTTGCTATTTTGGGTCGTTAGGTCAGAAAGCTGACGCCTAAGGATATAGCTTCAGTGAAATTTCAGTGGAGAGGACAACCGGAGGAGGATGCCACCTGGGAAACCTTGTCGAAGATGCAGGAAATATATCCTCACTTATTCGAGACTCCAGGTATGTTTCTAGACCCATTCGAGGACGAACGTTTTGTTTAAGAGGAGGAGGATGTAACGATCCGACCGGTCGTTTCGTGAGATTAGCCCCGTTTCCCCCATTTCTGGTTTATCATATATTTCATAGCAGGAATATGTTGTATTGGGTCGTATGGATTGAGTTCAGAGTGATCGTGGTGAGAATAGAGGCACTTAGCCTCTTGAAGTAGCCGAATAGTTGAAAATTCAAAATTAGAGTTGGCTTATTGGTAAACGACCTCGGAATACAGCCTTTACGGTTCCGATAGCTTTGTTAGGTGATTTGGGTATTAGGAGTGTGTTCGGAATCAAGTTTTGATATCTTGTATAGAATTAGGCTTGAATTGGCGAAAGTTAGTTTTTGGCGATTTCTGGTCGGCAGTGGAAAATAGGCTATAGGAGTCGGAATGGAATTACGATAGTTAAAGCAATTTCATAATTTCATTTTTGATATGTGTGCAAAATTTCAGGTCAATCGAACGTGTTTTGGTTGGTTTCGGCGTCGTTGGCGAAATTGGGAAATTTTAAAGTTCATACGCTTGAATTTGATGTAATTTCGGTGTTATTATGTTGTTTTTGGCATTTCGAATGCTCGACTAAGTATGAATGATGCTATGGGGTGTGTTGGTATGTTTGGTTGGGGCCTTGAGGGGCCTGAGATTGATTTCGCATGGTTGGCGGAGGTTTGAACTTGGGAAATTTGTAGCAAATAGATGCAGGTGTGGCCGCACCTACGGATGAGCAGCTGCATGTGCGAAGGTCCAGGCGCAGGTGCGAAAAGAGGCTAGGCCGGAGGAGTCCGCAGGTGCGAAGATTTGTCGCACCTGCGAAGCCGCAGGTGCATAAAAGGGACCGTAGGTGCGAGAATTGGACTATTAGTGGGTTTTCGCAGGTGCGCACCAGGGACCGCAAGAGCGGGTCCACAGGTGCGAGCAAAGGTCTACAGGTGCGGCTTAACTGGGCGGAACAGTATAAAAGAATGCCTCCGCGAATTATTCGTTATTCTTCCATTGTTGCATGCGGGTGGAGCTTATTTGAGAGCAAATTGAAGAAGCTCTTCGATGGCCTTCAGTGGAGGTAAGTTCCCAAACTATATAACTCGTTTCTATGGTATTATGTTTTGGATTAGGCTTGTAATTTTAAGAATTAAAGCGGAAAAGGTTGGGAAATATTGGGAGGAAGATTGGAAATTCTTTTGGTGATTTGAGTGGGCAATTATGGTCCGATTGTGGAGTTTTTGGAATGTATAGAATAATGGGAGGATGAGGATTCTATTGATGTAATTGAATTCTGAGGCGTGGGGCTGGGGCTCCGTTTTGGCCGAATATTGAGAATTGTGTTAAAATTTATGTATTTCGATTGGGTTTCTTTCCGTTAGCATATATTGATGATGTTAATCTGATTTTGGTTAGATTCAGAGCATTCGGGAGTCAATGGATCGGGATGCACGCCGCAACAATATATGTTATAAATATGGATCGTGTTTCACGCCGCAGCAGTATAAATATATATGTATGTATAAATGTAGTGAGCGGGCTGCCCGCCGCAGCAGTTGTGTGTGTTCATGGTACTTATGAAGTACGGTTATTATGTGAGAGCATGAGATACTGACAATGGAGTCATGAGTGGCTAAGAGGCTTGCCTGAGAGGCTTTATTGTGAGTGATACTATGCCCGGGGGGCATATATTCTATGAAAATGTTGTTTTCACTCTTCTTTACACTAAGCCTCTGATAATAAATGTTGGATAAAAGTTTTCATACGAGATTTTTAAATGAAAATCGGGGTTTTATAAAATACTCGGAATTGTAGATTTCTTACTTGATTTGCTCATTTTCGTTGTTATTCATTATATGGATTTATATGATTTAAATGGCTCGTCACTACACTAAAGTTTTTAGTTACATTGATTACTTAATCAGGTGGCGTAGTCACGTTACTACCTGCACCTCTGTGTGTAGATCCAGGTACCTGACCATCCACTTAGTTGATTTCCGGACGAGTTTGGAATTGTTCGAGGATTGGCGTAGCTGCTCAGCGTCCTCAGCTAACCTCCTTTCCTTCCCTCAGATTAAAGTTTCTTTTGATCTCTTGTACCTCAGACTTTTGTTGTAGCAAGTCTATTGTACATTGTATTTTCAGTCTTAGATGCACATGACAGTTGACTTATGGTTTTGGGGAAGTGTGTATTTTTTTTAGCTCTTTCTGATATTTTCAAAATCTTCTAAATAGGGGATATATTGATAATCTAAATTGGTTGGCTAGCCTATTTCCATGATAGGCGCCATCACGGCCGGCTTAGGATGTGGCGTAGTGACAATACCCTCACATGCAGCGCGCAAGACATCGAGGCCTTATCTCAGCCTCATAACGATGCACAGGTAATTTCTTTCCTTTTAAATAAAATTCAAGTTAAACTTGTGCTTGTGGATGCAAGTTGTTTGGCAAATATAATCAGGTCGAGGGTCGTGGATCAGCTCGGGTTGCTCGACCAAATCATGTCCACCTCTCGAGTCCTAAATGGGTTCAACATGGCGAGTGAGACAATGAAGGGAGAAATCGTCCTCCCAGTCAACATGGTCGGGACCATACAAGCCACCAAATTTCATGTCATCGAAGGTGACATGAGGTACAACGCCCTTCTTGGAAGGCCATGGATACGTAGTATGAGAGCAGTACCATAAACCCTTAATCAAATGATAAAGTTTCCAACAAAAGATGGTGTGAAAATGGTGTATGGAGAGCAACATGCAGCCAAAGAGATGTTCGCAGTGCATGACTTGGCACTATTATCGGCTCTATCTACCTTTGAGAAATCAAAAGGCGAACAGCTAGCTAAAAAGCAATCATAGAACATACCCTCGATTAAGCCCGAGGAATAGGTGATCGAGGAAGGAGAAGAAGACTTCCTCACCCCCCGAACCTTCATTTCCTCTGAGGAATCAGATGCAACGAAGTCCACTATCGAATAACTCGAGCATGCAATATTGATCGAACATCTTCCATAACGAAAGGTATACTTGGGAATGGGACTAACTCCCGAACTCGAGAAAAAACTTATTCAATTTATTATTGATAACAACGATTGCTTTGCTTGGTCCCATTTAGATATGACAGGGATCCCACCAGAGGTAAACCTTATCGACTAAGTGTCGGTCCCAGGTTCAAATTGCTGGAAAAAAAAAATGAGGCCTCAATCCGAGCTAAAGCATACATTCATCAACGAGGAGGTAACTAAGCTTCTTAAAATAGGATCCATTAGGGAGGTAAAATACCATGAATCGATAGCTAATGTAGTAGTAGTCCCTAAAAAGGGAAATGAGATGAGAATGTGTGTACATTACAAAGATTTAAACAAAGCATGCCTTAAAGGTTCTTTCCTACTGCCAAACATCGACCATCTAATCGATGCTATGGCTCGCCACGAGATTCTTACTTTTCTTGACGCCTACTCCAGGTACAACCAAATTCAAATGAACCCGGAGGACCAGGAAAAGACTTCGTTTATCACAGAGTATGGCACATATTGCGATAATGTAATGCCCTTCGGGCTAAAAAATGTAGGAGCTGCATACCAACGCCTAGTTAATAAGATATTTGAACATCAAATAGGCATGTCTATAGATGTTTACATTGATGACATGTTAGTTAAGTCCCTGCGCGCAGAGGACCATCTGACCCATTTGCAGACAACATTTGATGTTCTAAGAAGATACAACATGAAGCTCAACCCCAATAAATGTACTTTTGGAGTCGGCTCATGATACTTTTTGGGCTTCATGGTGTCAAATAGGGGAATCGAGATCAACCCCGACAAAATCAAAGCCATAGAAGAGATCACCATGGTAAATAATCTAAAAGCAGTACAATGACTGACCGGATGGATAACAGCCTTAAGCCGATTCATCTCGAGGTCATCGAATCAGATTCATCACTTTTTCTCCCTTCTTAAGAAGAAAAATAACTTTGAATGGACTACGAAATGCCAACATGCCTTGGAAGAATTAAAACGGTATCTCTCGAGCCCACTGTTGCTCCATCCCCGAAGGAGGATGAAACATTATTTTTGTATCTGGCCGTGTCTGAAGTTACGGTAAGTGGCGTGTTGGTTCGAGAAGAACAATGTACGCAATTCCCTATTCATTACATAAGTCGGACCTTGGGAGATTCTGAAACTAGGTATCAACACTTAGAAAAATTAGCTGTTGCATTAGTAAGTGCATGTAGGAAGTTGAAACCATACATTCAATGTCATCATATGTGTGTGTTAAGTACATACCCATTTTGAAACATCTTTCATAAGCCCGAATTATCGGGCCGATTGGCCAAATAGGCTATCGAACTTGTAGGGTACGATATCGAATATCAACCTTGAATGTCTATCAAGTCTCAAATTTTGGCAGACTCATGGCCGATTTTACGCCTGCCCCCGTGCCCGAAGTGCATAAATAACTCCTGCTAAAAAATGGTGCATCATCGGTGGTATGGACCCTCTTCACTGACGGTGCCTCGAATGTGAGAGGGTCCAGGCTCGACATAGTTCTAAAACTACCTACGGGCGGAGTCATTAGAAGAAAACTTCAAAGTTGACTAACAATGAGGCCGAGTATAAGGCCATGACTACATGTCATCGAGGCAAAATGTGACTCTCTTCTGGTTGTAAACCAAGTAAATGGGAGCTTTGAGGTTCGAGAAGATAGGATGAAATGATATTTGAACAAGCTTCAAGTGACATTGAATCACTTCAAAGTGTAAACCCTGGTTCACATACCTCAAGAACAGAACAACGAAGCCGATGCACTTGCAAACTTGGGTATGTCTGTTAAAGAAGATGACATAGTCCCGGGGACTGTCGTACAACTATAAAAAATTTTGATCGAAGAAGGCCGCACAGAGATCAACTCAACAAATCTAACATGTGATTGGAGAAATAAGTACATGGACTACTTCAAACATAGGAAGCTCCCCACGGACCCACAAGAATCAAGTGCCCTTCGAGCCAATTCAGCCCAATTTTTGCTCGATAAAAATGAAAGATTTTATAGGTATACCTTTGACGGACCACTAGCAATATGCTTGGGACTTGGAGATACCGACTATGCGCTACGAGAAATCCACGGAGGCACTTGTGGAAACCACTCCGATGCCGACTCCTTAGTTCGAAGGGTAATGAGAGCAGGATATTATTGTGATAGCATGGAAAAGGAGACCAAGGAGTTCGTTCGAAGATGCAACAAAGGCCAAATATTCGCACCGATGATTCATCAACTCAGTGAACAACTACACGCAGTCCTATCCCCGTGGCCATTTATGAAATGGGGGATGAACCTCGTCGGCCCGTTACTAACAGCACAAGGAAAAACTAGATTTATCTTGTTTATGACTGACTACTTCTCAAAATGGGTATAAGCGCATGCCTTCGAGAAATAAGATAAAAATAATTCATCGAGTTTATATGGGATCACATCATATGCCGATTTGGTATCCCTTCGAGATTACATGTGATAATGGGAAGCAGTTCATCAGTAGAAAGGTGGAAAAATTCCTCGAGGATCATAAAATCAAAAGGATCCTACCGACGCCTTACCACCCAAGTGAAAATGGTCAAGCCGAGTCAACAAACAAAGCTATCATTCAAAACATAAAGAAGATGTTAGAGAATGAAAAGGGGAAATTGAGAGAAGTTCTTCTCGAAGTACTATGGGCATATCAAACAACTTCAAAGTCGAGTACAGGGGAGACCCCGTTCTCTTTGGTATATGGGTCCGAGGCATTGATTCCAGTCGAGGTCGGGGAACCAAGCATCATATTCCAGCATGCCACCGAGGACTCAAGCAACGAGGCCATGAACACCGCCCTCGAGCTACTAGATGAAAGGCACGAGGCCGCACTAGTTTTAATGGCCGGTCAAAAACAAAGGATTGAAAGGTACTACAATAGAAGAACGAACCTCCGCTACTTTGGAGTCGGAGACTTAGTTCTACGAAAAGTGACCCTCAACAGTCGAAAGCCAAACAAAGGGAAGCTAGGCCCTAGTTTTGAAGGACCATACCGCGTCCTCGGAGTAGTAGGCAAAGGGCCCTGCAAGCTTAGCACCATGGAAGGCGAGCAACTGCCAAGCAATTGTAACATATTGATGCTCAAACGCTATTATTTATAAGGTATAACCTTCTTCCTTTTCGTTTATATTTCGTACTAACTTGTTGCAGGTGTTCGATTGAGAGGAATCGAAGCACCCTTCAGCTCGATAATCTTGGGTTTTATGGCACGTGTTGCACGCTCTTTCCCTTAGATCGGGTTTTATCCCAAATGTGTTTTACATGTTGATAGTTAGCTGGATGAATTAGATTTTGAGATGAAACTCTTGGGGTTATAAATTGGCCTTGAGGCTCTTTAAGCTGGAGACTCGAGCTGTTGTGCTTTAGGTCGGTACGACCTTCGTCGTAGATTGCAACTTAGGCTATTACACTTTTTTAGCCCTGAGGCGCTTTAGTTAATCGTTTAGGGATTATTCTCCAAGTCGGGTTTCGACTCGAGCTCAATGGCCCTCGTGTTTTTATATCAGCCATGAGCCACATTGGGTCGATATGACCTGCGGCTGGCGACTTGGGCTCTTACGCGTAAGGTCGATACAACCTTTAATGTGGTGGGCAACTTGGCCTCTTACGCTTTGGGTTGGTACAACCTTTACTGTAGCGGGAAACTTGGGCTCTTACGCTTTTTTGGCCATGAGGCGCTTTAGTTAACTGTATCCAACATAGTCTCCGAGTCGGTTTTCAACTTGATATCAACGACCCTCGGGTTTTCAAATTGGCCCTGAGGCGCTTTGGGTCGGTGTGGCCTATCTATTTGGGCTCTTACGCGTAAGGTCGATACGACCTTTAGTGCAGCAGGCTATTTGGGATCTTACGGTTTAGGTTGGTACAACCTTTAATGTAGCAGGAAACTTGGGGTCTTACTACTTTTTGGCCCGGAGGCGCTTTAGTTAACTGTATCGGGCTAAGACTTTGAGTTGGTTTTTGACTCGAGCTCAACGGCCCTCAGGTTTTTATACCAGCACTGAGGCACTTTTGGTCGGTATGACCTGTAGCTGGCGACTTGGGCTCTTACGCGTAAGGTCGATACAACCTTTAATGTAGTGGGTGACTTGGACTCTTTTCCTTTAGGTTGGTACACCATTTAATATAGCGGGCGACTTGGGCTCGTACATTTTTTTGGTCATGAGGCGCTTTAATTAACCGTATCCATTATAGTCTCCGAGTCGGGTTTCAAATCGATCTCAACGGCCCCTAGGTTTTCAAATTGGCCCTAAGGTGCTTTGGGTCGATGTGGCCTGTAGCTGGCTACTTGGGCTCTTACGCGTAAGGTCAATATGACCTTTAATTTAGCGGGAGATTTGGGCTCTTACGCTTTAGGTTGGTACAACCTTTAATGTAGCGACAACTTGGGCTCTTACGATTTTTGGGCCTTGAGGCGCTTTGGTTAACTGTATCGGACTTAGTCTTTGAGTTGGACTTTGACTCGAGCTTAACGGCCCTCAAGTTTTCAAATTGTCCCTGAGGCGCTTTCTGTCGGTAGGACCTGTAGCTGGCGAATTGGGCTCTTATGCGTAAGATCGAAATGACTAGATGGCCACTTGTTACGCTTTAGGTTGGTACAACCTTTAATCGGTTCTTTTCGAAGTTTTTCGAAGTAATTAGAGGCCTTTGATTTTGTGGCAGCAGTCGGACGTCTCTGAGTTGCGTTAGTTTGGCTGGAGCCTTATGATGGTGGTCATTGTAATTGGCAAGTAGCCTTTTAGTCCCCGAGTGAGATATCCATGGCGTCTATATCGCGGGTATGCCTTTTGGGTCTTAAGAGTTCGATATATAGCCTTGACTTTGATATGGGGTATATGCCTGTTTGAAGGTCTTACAAATTTGTACATACCTTTCTTGAGGTCTTACAGTTTTGATGTTGCCATATGGAGGGCTTATGAGTTCGATGTTTCCGGCCCAGATGTCTTACGACTTCGTATTAGATAGTTTGACGAGCCGACAGTCGGGGCAATCCCCGAGTCAGAATTGATATTGCCTCGAGGAGGGCTTATGCTATTAATATTGCCTCGTGGAGGTCGGCCCTCTCCTGAAGCACTCCTAACATGAGCATCCTGTATCTCCACTGGAGATAATGACGGGCCCGAACGAAGTTCACCTGCATGTCAGCCTCCATCAAGGCTTTTTCCCGTCCTCGGAAAGCTCTAGTAGAAGGCCCCCTGAGCTCATTAACTAAGACTATGCCATGTCCGATGAGCGTATCGGGGACTGCGCCCAAACCCTCTACAAGGGTCTCCACTATGAACAATGAGTCCTCATCGGCCGCCTCTAACTCAACAGACGACCACTCAATAGCCCTCAAACCTCGACACTTTATTTTTCCCTTTGTACCAAATGGCAGGATTCATCGCTCACTTCCTCGGCCCGTAGGCTCTCATCGGCCATCGAAGACAAGACCGTGGCGTTGGTCATGCGCTTCCGAGCCTTTGGCCTTTTTATTATGGAGATTCTGCCGAGACCTCTTTCTTCCTCTTATTATCTTTGGTGGTCTTCGGTGCCTCTTCCTCACCAGATGGGAGTGGCCTCATCAACACGCCTTCAACAAGTCTTGCACAAACATGTTGTGTTAGAAAACGACACCATCAAAAGTTCTTACGAAGAATGATAAAACAATAGAAACAAGAGCGTACCATGGTTCTTAGCCTGCCATTATTTTTAGGCCAGCTCACGCCATACGCGTTTGTTGTATGGGAAAGCGGAGACTAAACGTTTGATGCACCCCAGAAGGTCCTGAACCGCACCGGGAAACCAAATAGTGGCTGCACCATTACAAGAACATCAGTCGACTCATGATTACTTACCTTTCATATTCCATTCCTCCGAGAATGGCATCATGTCAGCATGTATGATTTCCGATGTTGTAATTCTATCATATCGGCTCATCCATCCACGATCTGTGTCCTCGTCAATGCAAGCGAGGAACACCTTGGTGGATCAAAGGTGTAATTTAAGAAGGCCCCCACGGAAGAGTCGAGGGCTATAGAATCTGATCAAATGGTCGATGGTGACGGTCATTCCCTCAACCATGTTGGTAATATGACGCAACATATAAAAAATGCTCCAAAGGGAATGATAGATCTTACCGAGTGTTACTCGGTATTGATGGAAAAAATCAAGAATCACCGAGTCAACTGGTGGAGAAGAAGAATCGACGGGGCCTAAGGTTAAGGGGTATGTATATACACTGAGAAAGCCAGTTTTCTTCGTGACTATGCTTTCACCAGCCGTAGGGATCTCTACTCAGGCTGCCTCCCCCTAGTGGTAGTCAAGTTTAACCCTCTCTACGTCCGATACTACACTTATGTTCGATGTATAATGGGTTTTTTCTATTGTAAAGTCAAAAACAGTGTCGAAAGGGCCAGGGATGCATTGCTCGATGGTAGGAGGGATTTTTTACTTGACCATGATAATTATCGATTTTTGAAGTGAGAAGACGAAAAAACATGCACGGGCAGAAGATAAGAATTGTAAACACTTAGGTGAAATTTGACGGTCTGGAGAAGACGGAGAAGATGCAAAACTATGAAAAGGAGAGTATTTGTGGTATTTATAGAGGCTCTTTGGTCATTCTTGAAGCGGAGGAGTCGAACCTATGACGATTCATGGGCTTCTCGAGAATTGTGTTGACAATGACTTCTATGTAGCTTTTCACGTCATATAATTTAATGCTCTAAAGGGACTCACGTCATAATAGGAGTTTCAAATAGGCAAAGGATCAACACCCTTTCTTATCTCTTCACTCTAAAAAACACGAGTACTATATGTATACGACTAAAATAAGAGAGCCCGATTTTACGATCAATTCGACATTTACAAGGCTTGAACGCCTGAGTTTCGGCATCGAGGGGCATATCAAAGGTCCTCGCCCTCGAGGCAGTACAAGTCGAAGGTGAGCATGGAAAGGTAGGAAATCCCGAAGGGGCACATGTTTAAAGTTGACAAAGTACACAAAATAGTATAAGTCCGTACCGTGGCATTAAATGGTTGTACCAGCCATATCTCTTTGCATTAAGTACAAATGTACTGTGTTGGGATTCCCCCTCTTATATAAAGGGGACCCTTGTAACTTTTTAACACACATGATGTTCAATACAAGAACATCCTCTGCTCCATAACTAAAACATTCTCTACAATTGCTTAAATGATTATTTCTTCTCATCTGTTGTGTTCTATAATTATTCTTCATTTATTACTTGTTATTGATCATAAACAGGCCATTCGTAAGGCCTTCAACAATGTAATACTTATATCTATAGCCCCTAGTCAAGCTTCCAAAGCTCTACCTCGAGGCCTTTACGACCACCCTCTAGACTGGTCTCCCCGTTACCCGGTTTGCATAAATTTGTTCCTTTCGCTCTTGTTTCATTTTTGTCACTTCATATTCAGCGTCTATAAGCCACCTCTCCCACTTTATCGAGAATCTCAGAAGGAATGGTATATCTAGGGCTCAGCTTGCCCTTCTTCTCAAACCTCATGACACCCTTCATGGGTGACACCCACAACAACACTCTCTCCCCGACCATGAATACCACATCACAAACTCTACAGTCGACATAACTCTTTTTCCTGGACTGAGCTATGCGAAATCGATCCTGTATAAGCTTGACCTTGTCCACAACCTAGTATGCTAAATATGTACCCAACAACCTATCCTCCTTGACTGAAACCACCCAACTGGCGACCAACACCGTATACCATATAACGCATCATAGGGAGCTATCTCAATGCTCGACTAGTAGCTCTTGTTATAGGAAAACTCTCCAAGGGGCAAGAACTGATCACACGATCCTCCGAAGTCTATAACACAAGCGTGAATCATATCCTCCGAGATCTAAATAGTATGCTAGTACTGCCCGTCCATCTGAGGGTGAAATGTTGTGCTCAACTCAACCCGTGTACCCAACTCATGCTGTACTGCCCTCCAGAAATGCGAGGTAAACTGCGTACCTCAATCAGAAATGATAGACACAGGCACACCGTGAAGACGGACGACCTCACGAATATAATCTCTTCCAACCGCTCCGAAGAAAAAGTAACTAACACATGAATGAAGTGTGCTAACTTAGTCAGCCTATCCACAATGAACCAACCAGTGTCGAACTTCCGCTGAGTCCATGGGAGTCGAACAACAAAGTCCATAGTGATACGATCCCACTTCCAATCAGGAATATCCATTTGCTGAAGCAAACCGTCGGGTCTTTGATTTTCACATTTCGCCTGCTGACAATTAAGGCATAGCTACATAAGAAACTATATCCTTCATCCTCCATTATGGGCCTTCTCAAGGAAAAACTCACAAAGCCCATCAACATTAGACACTCACACACGATCCTTCATCCTCCAAACTATATCATCTCCAAGAGTAACCTGTTTGGCACCACCGTGCCGCACGGTGTCCCTAAGGACCAAAAAATTAGGGTCGTCATACTGCGGATCTCTGATACGCTCACTTAAGGAAGACCAATCGACTATGCAAGCTAGAACACAGTTGGACTCTAATTTGTCCAACCTCACAAATTGGTTGGCCAAAGTCTGGTTATGTAAAGCTATCGGCCTCTCACTGACTGGAATGAACGCAATGCTACCCATACTTACTACCTTCATACACAATGCGTCGGGCCACCACATTGGCCTTCCCTGGATGATACAAGATGGTGATATCATATTCTTTCAATAGATCCAACCACCTCATAAGCCTCAAATTGAGATCGTTTTGCTTGAAAAAATACTGAAGGCTTCGATGATCCATGAAAACCTCACACGACACATCGTAAAGATAGTGCCTCCAATTCTTCAGTGCGTGAACAATGGCTGCCAACTCTAAATCATGGACAGAATAATTCTTCTCATGAACCTTCTATTTCCGAGACACATATGCAATCACCCTTCCATACTGCATCGATACTACTCCGAGCCAACCACGAAAGGCATCACAATATACCGTTTAAGATCCTTAACCTGATGGTAACACCAATATCGGCGATATAATCAATGTTGTCTTGAACTTCTAAATGCTCGCCTCACACTCGTCCGACCATATGAACGGGGCACCCTTCTGGTTCAACCTGGTCATAACCCACCTAACCCAAGAAACTTCTGATCTCCGTAGCTAAAATGGATCTAGGCCGGTTCTCGACTGCCTCTATCTTCTCCGGATCTACCTGAATACCCTTTCCTGACACCATGTGGCCCAAGAAAGTGACTAAATTCAACTAAAACTCGCAGTTAAAAAATTTAGCATACAACTGAATGTCCCTTAGAGTCTGGATCACGATCCTCGGGTGCTGTTCATGCTCCTCCCGAATGAGGGAGTATATCAAGATGTCATCAAAAAATACAATCAGGAAGGAATCCAAATAAGTCTTGAGCACTCGGTTCATCAAATCCATAAATATTGTTGGGGCATTAGTCAACCCAAATGACATTACCAGAAACTAATAGTGCATATACCGCATCTAAAAAGTTGTCTTAGGGGTATCCGATGCCCTAATCCTCAATTGATGGTATCCATGTCTCAAATCAATCATTGAAAAAACCATGTCACCCGGAAGCTAATCAAAAAAATGACCAATCGTCGGCAATGTATACGTGTTCTTTATTGTGACTTTGTTCACCTGCCGACAATCTATACACGTCCTCTTAGACCCATCCATATTCTTTCGAAACAAAAAATGGTGCATCCATGGCGTCACACTAGGTCTAATGAAGCCCTTATCAAGCCAGTCGTACAATTGTTCCTTAAAATCTTTCAACTCTGGTGAGGCCATCCGGTATGGTTAAACATAAATGGGCAGAGAGCCCGGAGCCAAATCCATATAAAAATAAATGTCCCTGTTGGGTGTCACCCCCGACAGTTCTACAAGAAACATCTAGGAAAGATTAATAATAGAAGACACAACATTATCATATTATTTCTTAAAATTTTCTTCCACCACAAACCATATATATATCAACAAAACAGTCCAACCAAAAATACAACAGTATCCCATGTTCTCTCAAGTGCATCTTATGGTTTTTTACTCAAACACCACAACCAACACAAGATTAAACTTTGGTACACAATCAACAAGATGTTATACATACCTTGGACAACATCTAGAAGTCGAGACGCCATCTCAACATAGCTCATAGTTGCCCTCAATCACAACACAACACCATAGAAGCATTAACTTGTAGTCTTTCACATCTTTGATGGTGACTTAAGTTGTTGTTTCGTTGAGTCTTGTTCTTGTGATCGTGATATATCTTTGGGATAATTGTGGAGATCTTTAGAGTTGGTTTTGTGTGAGTAACACATCTATATTTGACGAGATATAAGGGGATAAGACTACCGCCTCAATTCTCCAAGCAGGTGGGTAAGCTACATGCTTGGCAGTTTGAGCCTTGCCACTTTGGACACTTGTATCTCTCTACTCTGATATCATATTTGGAGAAAAATGCGTCGCAGATTCGCCTATAAAGCTGCCAGTTTCTCGGAAGCGCGGCAACGTGACCTTGCGACCCTACTTTAAAAATATATATTTATCTACCCTGATTTCATATGAATAAATGGTTTGGACAATTGGAAGCTAGGTACAAAGACCTTCATTTTAGTATGATATATGACCCAAAATAACATCATAAGGCTTACGAATTTAATTTATCAAAATGGCTCGTTACAAGGTAAATCTCAATTCGATTTTTTCCGTACGTTAAATCCTATTTCTCCCAAACTACATATTTTATATTATATATAGTCATTTTTAGCTTACATCTTTTACTATATATGATGTTTGGATATAAAATATAATGTTTGAGAAAAATTAGATTTAACGTACAGAAAAATTGAGTTAAGATTTATCTTGTAACAAACCAGATGTTACCCACACAGAAACCTCTATCAAGATGTCCAAAATAATCCCTAACATATCTCAGGATCAAAAGAACCAAAGTCAAGGAAAAAACCACTCAAGTCATCATCAAAGATAATAAAGACTACAAGAGAATGCTTTTATGGTGTTATGGTGTGATTGAGGGCTATTATGAGCTAGGTTGAGATGGGGTTTCGAGTTAGAGTTGTTGTCCAATGTGTATATAACATCTTATTGATTGTGTTCCTAATGTTAATCTTGTGTTGGTTGTGTTGTTAGAGTGAAAAACCATAAGAAGCACTTGAAGGAACATGGGATACAATTGTATTTTAGGTTGGACTGTTTTGTGGTTGAATATATGGTTTGTTGTAAAGAACCCAAATCATAATAAGCTTCCATTTACATCCTTACTAAAATTTTAACCCGTAAAGGTTTTTTTAAAACATTTTTTAAACAGTTAAAGCTATATCGAATATTAAATACAACCTCTGAGATCCCGGAGTCACTGTTCATGAGCATCTACAGAAAATATAAAAATCGAAAAAAATAAACTCTATAAAGTAATCAGGAGGGAGAGCAGGACTGCGGACGCGTGCAGCTACCCGGCAAATCTCCGAAAAACCTCTGGAACAGCTACACAACCCACTGCGACCTAACACATGGATCTGCACACAAGGTGCACGGAGTAATGTGAGTACGTCAACTCAGTAGTAATGAAAATAAATCAAGTCAGAGCAGTAAGAAATACATAAATCAAATCATCATTTCACAATAAGCACAACCGTTCATTCCAACAGTGTATACATTAAATCATCACGCTTAAAAGCCGATTTTAGTAAAATCATTTGGAAATATACTTGAAAATAGTTTCAGCATAACTTTGAAGGAGTTTAGTGTAAAAATGATAAAAAGTCATGAAAATCCCCTCGGGCAAAACATTTCATATGTTCAGAGTGAAAGTGGTAAAATCATAAGTAGCCCCTCGGGCAAAAACATGTATCAGAAACTGCTCCTCTGGCATGCCTCACAATCACTCATAATCAGCCCCTCGGGCATACCTCACAGTCACTCATATTCAGCCCCTCGGGCATACCTCACAGTCACTCATGCCTCCCAATCTCTCGTCCCTCGGCACTCGCACTCAGTAGGTACCTGCGCTCACTAGGGGTGTGTGTACAAACTCTAGAGGGGCTCATTCAACCCAAGCGTTAATGTCAAACCCGAGCCCCAGGCCCACGTACCAGAATCCAATAAAAATTACATCACGAGAAACCTTATCTTCCCACGAGTCCGTACATACCAAGAACATCAAAATCGGACCACAATTGCCCACTCAAATTACCAAAAGAGTTTCCAAATATTTCCACCCATTTTCCCCAAATTATCTACTTAATTCCTCAAATTGCATGGTGAAAATCAAGACAAATTCATGAAATTAAACCAAAAATGATTGAAGAACACTTACCACAAGAATCACACTTAAAATCTAGTCCAAAATCTCCTTCCCCCGAGCTACCAAATGGAAAAATGAGTTATGGCCAAGAACCCCGAAAATTAGAACTTAAACTGCCTGCCCAGACTTTTACTCTATGCAATCGCGGAAGAGAACTCCTCAAAGAAATGCGATCGCCACCAGTTCTATGTGATCGCATAGAGAAACTCCATATTCTCATTGTCACACGCGCCCACGCAGTGCAATCGCAATAAGCCTCATGCGACCGCTCTGTTCTTCCTCCTCCCACTATGCAATCGCGGACCATACATTGCGATCACATATAAAAACTTCTTCTGCCTCACCAACCAACCCTATGCGATCGTAGCCTCGCCTTTTGTGATAACATATAAGCAAACCAGATCAAGAAAACACAGCAGCAACATCAGTCCTTTTAAGGCCAAACAAACTCTGTTAACATCCCGAAACACACCCGAGGCCCCCAGGACCTCAACCAAACCTACCAACATACCCCATAACATCATTCAAAAATATCGAGCCTTCGAAACACCAAAAACAACGCAAAAACACCAAAATTACATCAAATTCAAGCCTATGAACTTTGAAACTTCTAAATTTCACTAATGATGCCGAAACCAACCAAAACACATCCCATTGACCTGAAAATTTGCACACATATCTAAAATGACATTATGAACCTGTTCCAACTTTCAAAATTCCATTCCGACCCTGGTAGCCTATTTTCCACTACCGGCCGGAAATCGCCAAAAATTAACTTTCGCTAATTCAAGCCTAATACTACTCCGGGCATCAAAACATCATTCCGAAAACACTCTTAAGTCCCAAATCACATAACGAAGCTATCCGACCCATAAAATCCATATTCCTACGTCATTTACCAATAAGTCAACTCTCAGTTGACTTTTTTAACTATTAAGCTAAGTTAGGAGAATAAGTGTCTAATTTCTCTCAAAAAATTGCTCTAAACCCAAGCCAACCAATCTAACATAACATAATGAAGCTGGACCACATTTAATGAAGTAGAAATAGGGGGAAACAGGGCTAAACTCTCGGAACGACCGGATGGGTCGTTACATTTGTGGTGGCTGGAAATTGTGAGAAATAATTTGATAATATTGTGGCTACTGCTGTTAATAGTTCGTAGGTGTTAATTAAGTTTATTGAAGAAGAAAAGATGAAAAAAAAGTGACTGACAATAAAAATTATGGTGCTAGACGTATGAAGTTTTGGAAGGCATTTTGTGGGTGTTTTATATTAGAAATAATAGGGTACATATAAGTATAATGTTCCGAGGCTTGTAAACTAATCTATGGAATAAGAGTTTGATTCAATTTATATGTTGCTATAATTAAAAATGAGCTTGTCGCTCAATATGATTATTAAGATAATCGGAGAAACTCATATTGGATTATATTTTTGGTGTTTCTATTGTTGGTTATAGTTGTTGTTGTTGCTATTATTTGTTATAATTATGACTGTTGAGTTGTTGACGACCCTTAGTGGTCTTTGGGATGTAATTTTCAATCATTACATTCATTTATACTTGTACATTTACCCATGTCCAGATGGCGTTATAGACGTGTATTTATGGGAAAACGTTACGGTGTTATATACACACCACCACCTATTCAGCTAGTATATATTGATGATTTTTCCCACAGTGGCCGATATGATATGATGGGATTCCCTCGGAGGCTTGATAATGTTATGAAATATGTACCTATGCACGACATGACATCCATACGCATATGCATGACACATAATTATAGAGTTATCCAGACTTACAGGTTGAGTCATTTACTCCATGTTTCTTCCATGTCTTTTATACACTTATTTATGTGCCTTACATACTTGATACATTATGTATACTAACCTCCATTTTGCATGGGGACGCTATGTTTCATGCCCGCAGGTCCCGATAGATAGGATGAGTGTCCTCTAATTAGGCTATCAACTTAACGGAAGGTGTTGGTGCGCTCCATTTGCTCATGAGTTGCTTATTTGGTTAGTATGATTAGGACATATATTGATTAGCATGGTGGGGGCTTGTCCCGATCTTTATGACATTTATGTACCCTTATAGGCTTGTACACATATGTCGTGTACGGGAAAGATTGTATGACCCTAACGACTTATTGTTCAATGTACGGTTGACCATTTTTTCTCTTATAAGCCAGTATTTTATATATATAAGTTTGTATTTACCCATGCTTTACTTCGGTTCATTTACCTAAAATAGAATGATACAAAAGATACGCTACGTTGGTACTCGATTGAGTAAGGTACCGGGTGACCGTCGTAACCCATCAGTTTGGGTTGTGACATGTCTGATACATGGATGAGAATTGTAGATAA
This sequence comes from Nicotiana paniculata, assembly GCA_005239505.1. Taxonomy (NCBI): domain Eukaryota; kingdom Viridiplantae; phylum Streptophyta; class Magnoliopsida; order Solanales; family Solanaceae; genus Nicotiana; species Nicotiana paniculata. The sequence continues at coordinate 25,676 of MDKI01121320.1, forward strand.
AAAAGATGATAGTATTAAAGAGTCTATAGTCAAGTGAAGGAAAAGACGAGAGGTGACAGGCCTTGAGACAACAAAAGAGTATAGGCCATAAAGTCATATCCTCATTTTGAGAAATAAGGTCGTGACTCCAACACGACAATCGGAAGGAAAAGTTAGACCTTAGAATAATAGAAATCAATATGGGCTGGTGAAGAAGATAAACTAAACATGAATTAGGGAATGAGTGATTTAATAATGGTCGACATCATGAGAATTTCACATTTTATTCTGGTGATAATAGAATGGACAAGAAAAGAAGATTCATGTGAAATTCTTAGAATGATCATTCAGGAAGACACAACCCTAAAGCAAGCAATATGAGCTAAGTTAAACTTAAGGGACTGTATATGCCAGTTATACTAGGTGTCACCCTCGAAAGTAAGGAAATTTGTTATCCTTGGTACAAAAGGATTATCGCGATGTGAGTACGGGTCATCGATGATGTAAAATGACGCCATAAATAAAGAGGTATAACATTTATACATAGATCATCGTAGCACTAAATTTTAATACTGCCTTAAGAGGGGGGGGGGTATATAGTGATGTGTCATTATGGTAGAATTAAGTGGTTGTGATAACTATGGAATAGTAAAGGAAGAATGCGATAAAAAAATGAGAAAGGAAGGAGATTGCACTTATCCAAATCCTATAGATATGGCATTTTGAGAACGTTATGCAAGCACGATGTAAAGGAAATGAAGTAAGGGTTCCTCTCCGGGATGCTATGGATAAATGAGGAGCCAGTGCAAGAGGTAAGTTAAGACAAAGGAAATAAACCAAGAAGGATTACGCAGAATATTGATATGATAATGGGCCAATGAGTAGTTAGTAATTAATTGAGAAAGAGCCTAGTTATGGCTAAACAAGAGGTTATATACAAATCAACAGATCGTGCAAGATAAACATAGTAAAACCCAGTATAGTAAATTCATCCTTGCACTTATGGCATGGTAACACATAAGATATATTCAGATAGGAGTTGAGGAAGTTAAAGATATCGTATGAGTGTTATGAAAAGTAAAAGAGAGTCCCACTGGGAAGACAACCAAAACTTCAGTTCAGAAGCAACCGTACGAGCACATGAGTGTGGAGGCAAGTAACTAAGGATAATAATAGGTGAGTACAGACATCAAAAATTCTATCGGGAATAAGATGTAAGAAGCCCGAAGCTTTACAAGAGTCAGAAGGTCCTCCTTGTGTAAATTAATGAATGATTAGTTGAGGAAATAAGGAAGAAGGCTTCAATGTAAACATGGTAACTTGAAGGCGAAATGGTTACATAAAACCAATCTCCCTATAAAATTGTATGCACTCCAAAAGAATGTGGCACCTACCGTGGCTAATAAACACGAAGTAAAATCAAATGGAATATTTGTGATCATATGAGTTGCACGAAACTTCCGGCATGTGTGGGAACAAAGATAAGCTGAGTAGGCACGCAACAAGGAGGCAGAATAACCCGAAAAAGTAATAACCTGCGTTTAAAGAAAGCTGAGACAGAACAAAAAAGAATTATTCGATCAATGATCCAGAGTTAGTTACGTTATGAAGGAACATAATATTTTGGAGTATTATCCGAGCAGCATATATGTTGACAATCATACAACCATAAAAGACTCTGGTATGAGTTATAAAAATAGTTGAGTCCATGCCATAGACGAATGATTGAATTGTTAAAAGGTTGTATCATGGATAATCCTACATAAAAGTCGATCAGAAGGAAGAGGAACCTAAAGAGTTACATAAATTAAGTTAATTAGGAGTCTGATTAATGGACCCAGAAAGTTATGGACATCATGATTGAGAATATTAAAGAATCACTCTTAATATCATAGGTACAAGAGATATAATACAGTAGCCATATTCTATAACGGCTCTATGATAAAGCCAGTTAGAAGAGTACCAGCCTTATAAGAAGTCAGTATGAACGTCCCATCTGTTTTTTATGCACTAAACGTGCTAGTGTTATAATAGAGATTAAAGTTGTGGATTTGAATTATACCTATGTGGAAGGGAGGTCATGAAATAGATAGAAGATATGATCCAAGGTTTTAAGATAAAGATGAACAACATATGAGATACTCAAATGCAAAAGCTTGTGAACAATTCATACTTCGAATAGAAGGATAAAAGCGCAAGGATTCAGTATCAAGGAATGATAGAGGCATCTTTAGTGGCATATCTTCTAAGGAATGGTTTCTAGGTACCGATAAACCTAGTCAAGAGAGAAAAAGGATTTGGAGAGGATCTGATGTATCTCTTGATATTCCAGAATAAAATAAGGAAATCTATGGTGCAAGCAAGTTTAAGAAAGGTGGCGAATAAAATAAATAGATATGTGTAGGTCGCAAGCTAAAGTATGGGAAAACGACAAGGTTTTAGGAAGACAGGAGTAAAGATAAGAAAGGGTGAGTGAGAAGGTGACGAGAATGGATAAGTCCTTAGGATTAAGCCCATGAAAACAAGAAGAGCTGAAGGTTTCTCTAAGTTATACAAAGCTCAGTATAGCCTGAACGAACTCAAAGGATTGTAAGACTAATAACATTTAGAAGAGATGGAATGTTCACGTGGTAGTAGAATGAGGGAGTAATTGTTATAGAAGATGTTTGGACCTTCGATTGGGTTATGATTTTAAGAAAAAAAGGGGGATTATATGAGTTGTACATGATTAAAATAACTCCTATAGTATGAATCACATTGGGATGCTATGAAATACGGTTATGGAAGCATGGTATCGCCTCTAGGTGGATCGGTCTAATAATTTCAGATGATCCCCGATGAGACGTGAGCCCTAGCGGTAGTATTCCATAAGAGATCGTGTTATCCATATTAAGGTGAATCAACAATGGATGGATAAAAGTTACAAAGTATGAGATGAGATTAGAAAATCATTCTTAAGATGAACAATAATGAATAAGCATTAAAGGACATAGATTTATGCATATAGGATAAGGAACGAGAGTAACCTGGAGTTTGGCAGCAAGCCTCGGTAACAATAAATCAAAGTAAGAGTTATGTCAGTGAAGTCATACGAATGAATAAATGGATCTATGAAATAAGATATAACAATAATCGTAAGTTTAACAAAGTACCAACAGAAGAACATCAGTATACCCATAGATGCCCAAAGGGACATCTTATCAAGTTGTGCTTAGGCACACTTACAAGATCAAAGTTGTAATGGCAGAAGGTATCAACAGTTATGATATTAGAAGGATTTCAACCACAAGTCATGGTGTGAGAAACAGGCCTAAAGGGGGAATGCTCTAGACTTTGGATTTATTCATAGAACAATTTCTTAGATGGCAAAGAGAATACTAAAGCATTCGTACGAGTTATAGCTTATAATAATTATAAGTGCATCAGTCAACATTCGAGGACCAATGTTTCAAATGGGTGAATGATGTTACACCCCATGTTTTTGTACGTGAAAGTACACCATAAGTAAATTGATGAAAGCTCAAAAATGAGATGTTATGTTCCGCGTTTTCGTACATTAAAGTTTCATCGTAAGTTAATCCATGTAAGCTCTGGAAATAAATTATTTTGAGGCTATAAGGATTATTCTATTTCAAACAAGTGATAAGTAAATATGTGAAGGTGAGAGGATAAGCGAATCGAAGGAAATGTGTTTCGTAAAAGTTTGACACTTTGGGATAAAATACGGTCCGAGCTATAATACCCGATATTTATGGACTAGTGCCATACAAGGTACCAAATGACCATGATAGTGAGGTGTATAAAGTGTGTTAAAATTAAGTAGTAGTTTATGTAATTTGAGATTATTACTAATTATGTGGATAATTGGATAAATGATATTTTGATAATTGTTAGGGGGGACAACATCCACGTGCGATTATGGAACCTGGCAGAAAATTGCCACAAATTCATAACCTTAAGTTGGCAGCAAACGATGGTCTTAGGTACGTTTACCTTTAAATCATTCTTGTTGAAGAATTCCATCTCTAATCTACAAGGTTAGGTAAATAGTGTATCGAATGGTGTTACAATTTGGGAACAACAAGGTATGGGTGAGGCTACAACAAGAATCCATACGGGATTGCATTATGTGATAGCAACATGATTTGCATTTCTAAGGGAGTACGATACTGTCTTTCTCAAGACTATCATACAGATTTTTCCCTACTTCAATCCTTTGTTACGTGTCTTTTACGCAATTTACGTGGCATAGATGGATTGTCAAGAGAATCAGCTCAGGTGTGTTAATGTTATCCCTTCTTTCCTTTTGCAATGATCCATATGATACAAATGAAATGAGCAAATGCACAACTTCCATAAATGACTCTATTCATAAAAGTATTAGAGGTGCCTATGTTCTTGAATTAACATGTGCCTTATTGCTACATCTTCTGTTCATGGGTCTCAGAAGAATACGTAAGTTGAAAAAAAGTTTACTTCATGATATTACTCTAAGGCATAATGCTCTTATGATATTCCCGGGGATTTTACTGACATACTTCACATGCATTGGATTCATTTATGTATGCGGACGAAACCAGAGGAGTCCGATTTTGAAGTCTCTGTTATGCCAAGCCTGAGCTTTAAAGGTCTCAAACTGAAGTTTGAAGCCCTGTCTCATAATACAACCTCGAGAGAGCATATAGAAGCTTTGATACGGCCTACTCAAGATCCCTGTTTCTTTAGCAAAGCTGGTTTGGTTGTCATATTCTCCTTACTTATGCTTAATATTTTTAGCATATATACTAGTATTGAAAAAAATCACGTATTTTTAGAACCATCAATAAAGTATAATTGTTACAACCATTTTCGAGGTAAACAAGTTGGCGCCCACCGTGGGGCTAAAGATAATAGTGGTTATTTTGGTGCTTGTTTTATAATAACACAAGTTATTATTCACACTTTTTCTTGTCCAATGATTCTTGGATTTCATGTTAAAATATGTCTAACTCAGTAAATGCACCTGTAAACGATGTTCTTAGTTTCCATGGTGAAAATAGTGACACGACTCCAAGGGCCAGCGTGCCACAGCTAAACCCAAGGGCAGCACCAGCACCAAACCCTGTCGACGTAGGTTCAAATATTTCTTTGCACGTCGATTTGGGTACTAATATTGAAGGAAGTATACGCGGAGGGGACCAACCGAACGCACAAAGGACACAGGCTCGAGAAGAAAGAAAATTTACAAGTAATCTTTGAAATGTTGCAAGCACAACAAATTACGATTGCTCAATTGCATTGCCAGCAAAAGACTTTGAGCATAGTAGGACCAGAAGTATCTCCCCGGGATGAGCCAACATAAGAAAGATCGAGCAATAATTGGTCGGGAACTGACCCCACCATCATACGGATGCTTGAATAACTGAATTAAAGGGTCAAGTCGGGAGAAAATAAGATAGATGATAACAACCAAAAAGTAGAAACGTATGACTCGAGAGTCGACCAGATCCCGGGAGCACCCCCGATTTTGAAAGGATTGGATTCAAAGAAGTTCGTGCAGAAGCCATTCCCACCAAGTGTGAATCCGAATCCCATTCCGAATAAGCTCAGGATGCCCGACATCCCAAAATACAACGTCACCATAGATCCCAATGAGCATATTACTACATATAATTGTGCTATAAAAGAAAATGATTTAAAGGATGACGAGATCGAGTCTCTCCTGTTTAAGAAATTTGGAGAAACCTTATCCAAGGGGGACATGATGTGGTATCATAACCTACTGCCGAATTCAATAGATTTGTTTGCCATGTTGGCAAACTCATTGGTAAAGGCACATGATGGTGCCACAAAAGTTGCTACAAGGAAGTCCGATATGTTCAAAATCAAACAAGGAGAGAACGAAATGCTAAGGGAGTTCATATCCCGTTTCATGATGGAGCGAATGGAAGCCTTCACTAAGGGCTTGAATGAACGAATCTCGATACTTTCGAAGCAGCTGAAGCAAAATTTGATCGAGTATCCCACCGTAACTTGGGCGGATGTAAACAACATGTATCAATAAAAAATCAGGGTTGAGGATGACCATTAGGAGCCCCGTTGGGCTCACTATATCCAAGCAGTCTATTAGCAAAAGAATCAAGGAACTCATAAAGGGAACTGAGACCAAACAAGGAAAGATACCAACTTTATGTCGAAGACCAAAGAAACGCTTCAAGGCGTAATATACCTTGAAATGATCGAAGGGAAGATCAAGGGCAAAGTTACCAGCGACTCATGGGAAAAATCAGGTTCGACATGCATATGGGGCCGTTGGAGGAACCCTGATTGACAAAGTACAATTTCAACATCGATGCCTCAGACATCGTATCAGCCATAAGCAAGATTATATATACCAAGTGACCTAAGCCCATACTATTAGATCCTTCGCAGAGGAACCCCAACTTAATATTATAATACCATGACATTCACGGTCATAGGACCAAGGATTGTAGAGAGCTTCAAGAGGAGGTAGTCCGTTTGTTCAATGAAGGGCACCTTCGAGAGTTCCTCAACGACCAGTCTAAGAACCATTTTTGAGAAAGGGATGCAAATAGGAAGAATGAGAAAGAAGATCCACAACATGTCATTAATATGATAATAAAAAGAATAAACGTCCCACAGGGATCCATATTCAATCGAACAAAAGTATCCATCACAAAGGAGAAGCGATCTCGGGACTACATTCTCGAGGACACCTGTAACGACCCAGTCAGTCATTTCATGAGATTCCCCCTGTTTCCCCCATTTCGGTTTTATCATATATTTCTTATCCTATTTATGTTGTGTTGGGTCGGATGGTTTGAGTTCGGCGCGGTCATGGTTAGAACAGAGGCACTTAGCCTCTTGAAGTAGCCTAATAGTTGAAAAGTCAAAATCAGAGTTTACTTATTGGTGAGCGAACTAGGAACGCAAATTTTATGGTTCAGATAGCTTCGTTAGGTGATTTGGGACTTACGACTGTGTCCGGAATGAAGTTTTGATGTCCGGTACAGAATTAGGCTTGAATTGGCGAAAGTTAGTTTTTGGTGATTTCCGGTTCGCAGTGGAAAATAGGCTATAGGGGCCGGTATGGAATTCTGAAAGTAGGAGCAGGTTTGTTGTGTCATTTTTGATATGTGTGAAAAATTTCAGGTCAATCAGACGTGTTTTTGTTGGTTTTGGCATTGTTGGTGAAAATTTGGAAGTTTCAAAGTTCATAGGCTTGAAATTGATGTAATTTCGCTGTCTTCGTGTTGTTTTTGGTGTTTCGAAGGCTTGAATAAGTTTGAATGATGTTATGGGGTGTGTTGGTATGTTTGGTTGGGGCCCCGAGGGGCTCACGATTGATTTCGGATTGTTGGCGGAGGTTTGAAGTTGGGAAATTTGCAGGAAATAGCTGCTGGTGTGGCTGCACCTGCAGATGGGCAGCCGCAGGTGCGACACCGCAGGTGAGAAGGTCCAGACGTAGGTGTTAAAAGAGTTTAGGCAGTAGGAGTTCGTAGGTGCGAAGAGTTGGCCGCACCTACGAAGCCGCAGGCGCGGAAAAAGGACCGTAAGTGCGAGAATTGGACTGTTAGTGGGTTCTCATAGGTGCGCACCTAGGACCGCAGGAGCGGGTCCGCAAGTGCGAGCAAAGGTCCGCAGGTGCGGATTAACTGGGCAGAAATGTATAAAAGAATGCCTCCGTGATATTTTGCTTATTCTTCCATCGTTTCTATGCTATTTTGTTTCAAATTAGGCTTGTAATTTGAAGAATTAATGTGGAAAAAGTTGGGGAAAATGGGGAGGAAGATTTGAAATTCTTTTTGTGATTTGAGTGGGCAATTACTGTCTGATTGTGGAGTTTTTGGTATGTATAGAATCGTGGGAGGATGAGGATTCTATTGGCGTAAATTTTATTGAATTCTGAGACGTGGGCTCGGGGCTCGATTTTTGATTAATTTCGAGAATTGTGTTAAAATTTATATCTTTTGATTGGGTTTTGTTCCGTTCGGCAAGCGCATCGTGGAATAGCTTTTGGGCTGTTTTGAGGTAAGTAAGGATTGTAACTCAAAACCTAAGGCTATGACACCCTGTTATTTGTTATTGTGTTGGAATATGAGCTGACACACATCCTAAGTGACGAGCGTGGGCGCGTGCACCGATAGGGATTGTGACTTCGTCCATCCGGTAGCGACTATTAAGCCGCGTATTCGATTTGGAACCTTACGACATCCTGTCTTTCAGAAGTTTATACTTGTTTATGGATTGTGAGCCATGTCTGGGGCCTTGTGCCTATCTGTTTAGGCCCTCATGGATATTTTCCATTTTTTGGGGCCTTGTGCCGACCTGTTTAGACCCTCAGGGGGTACTTTTACACTATTCAATCACTATCCTGCTAGTAAATTATGAACTCAGTCATTGTTTCCTAGTCGTTGTTATTTCCAATATTATCACACTGCTTTGAAAACTCCGAACAGTATTTTAGGTTGAGTCAGGCCAAGAGCCGAGTATGTGAATATATCCATAGATCGGGCTGCACGCCGCAGTAGTATATATGAGTTAGGCCGAGCGCCGAGTATGGGAGGATAGATATGGGACGGGCTGCATGCCGCAACAATATATATGATATATATTATATGTGGGTCGGGCTGCACGCTGCATCAATATAGATTATATATATACGGATCGGGTTGCACGCCGCAATAATATATTATACATATGGATCGGGCTGCACGCCGCAGCAGATATAGCGCTTGGGCTGAAGGAGCCCCTCTAGGAGTCTGTACAACCCTAATGAGCGCAGTCGACTATTATATGGATCGGATTGCACGCCGCATAAATATATGTTATAAATATCGATTGGGCTTCACGCCGCAGCAATATAAATATATATGTATGTATAAATATAGTGGAGGGGGCTGCCCGCCGCAACCGTTGTGTTTGTTCATGGTACTTACGGAGTACGAGTGTTGTGTGAGCATAAGATATTGATAGTGGAGTCACGAGTGGCTAAGAGCATTGCCCGAGAGGCTTTTTGTGAGTGATACTATGCCCGAAGGGCTTATATTTTATGAAAATGTTGTTTTCACTCTTGTTTACACTGAGCCTCTGATAATAAATGTTGGATGAAAGTTTTCATACGAGATTTTTAAATGAAAATCAGGGTTTTATGAAATACTCGGAATTGTAGATTTCTGACTTGATTTGCTCATTTCCATTATTATTCATTATATTGATTTATATGATTTAAATGGCTCGTCACTACACTCAACTTTTTAGTTACATTTATTACGTACTGAGTTGGCGTACTCACGTTACTCCCTACACCTCTGTCTGTAGATCCAGGTACTGGACCATCCCACTAGTTGATTTTCGGACGAGCTTGGAGTTGTTCGAGGATTGCGGAGCTGCTCATCATCCCCAACTCACCTCTTTTCCTTCCCTCAGGTTACAGTTTCTTTTGGTCTTTTACCTCAAAGTTTTGTTGTAGCAAGTCACTGTTGTACATTGTATTTTGAGTCTTAGATGCTCATGATAGTTGACTCCAGGTTTTGGGGAAGTGTGTATTTGTTTTATCTCTTTCTGATATTTTAAAATCTACTAAACATTTGGGAAATAGCGGGATAGGTTCCCGTCGCAGGTGCTCCAGCGGGGCAGGCTCAAGCACCGCATTGCCTATTGTTATTCCAGGTCTTCAGGAGACCCTGGCTCAGACCTTGACGGTTTGTACCACCCTTGTTTAGGCAGTTACTGCTACATTTCAAGCCGAGGGAGTGTCACGTCCCAAACCGATGGGCCTTGACGGGCACCCGGTACCTTACTCAACTGAGCACCAACGTAATGTATCTTTCGTATTGCATCATCATATGCATGTGACATACGAGCCTAATAGACCAACATAATCATTTATAAACTCAAAACATAGGCCGAAGAGGCCGTACAATCTTTCACGTACACGACATATGTCTACAAGCCTCTAAGAGAACATAAATGTCATGCCAAAAAACACACGTCTAAATCATACTAACCAAACAAGAAACTCCGAAGCAAATGGAGTGCACCAACATCTTCCGCTGAGATGATAGCCTACGGAGGGCTCTCGACCCGTCTATCAGGACCTGCGGGCATGAAACGCAGCGTCCCCAGGCAAAAGGGGCGTCAGTACGAATAATGTACAGAGTATGTAAGGCACATAAATAAATACCAAAGAAACATGGATGACATATAGAGTACATGACTCAACCTGTAAGTCTGAATTTTTAGCGTCGTGCATAGGTACATGTTCGTAACATCATCAGCCTCTGAGGGCATCCCATCATATCATCTCGGCCACTGTGGGCAAAATCAACATCATATACCAGCTAATCAGGTGGTGGTGTGTATATAACGCCGTAACCTTTTCCCATACCCCATATACATATATTTACATATATACGCGTATATAACGCCATCTGGTCATGGGTCAATGTGCATATGTAAATGCATGAAATGCATATGAAATACGTCGATAAAATCTCTCGGTACGTCATAAGCCATTATGCCTCTGACTAATATCATGAAATAGACTTCACCAGCATACGTATTTTCGAGATCCATGAACAGATGATAATAATAATTCACATGGGGAATCAAGAACATAGACACCCCTAGTATTTCTATGAATAGAGTAATTTATGGAGACCGTGCATTTGCTCGTTTCTTCTGTGTCACCTAGATCATGCCAAAAAGAAAGGATGGATAGCCTTAACATACCTGGACCGATTCTCTTTAGAATTCCTCTAACACACGTCTTGTGTGACGTACATGTAACGACGAATTAAAGTAGGAAACAATCCGTATGATATTCTTGAGAAAGATTATACCGGGCTTCTTTATAATTTCAAAATTGTCACATTTCTAAGGTGCTTATGAAATTTTTTCTTGATCCTTGAATTCTTGCTTGAATTTATTGAAACAAAATGTCAGTTATGTTACCAAGGCAAATTGCGTACCATTTTTAGTATAAGCAACTCTTTTCGGAGAGGTCTTGTGTATTAACGGTGTGGGCACCACTAATTTTGTGTCTTGGCCACAAATGTTACTATGTTTTGACACCTTAATATGTGACTTTAAGAGTCACAATTTAGAGGTAGTCTTCCTGCCACGTTTTGGGGGTGGGCAGGCTTAATCTTTATCCAGTTATTAGGTAATGTCTCGTTACCCAGTAATCAATCAATTACCAGCATAATTAAGAAATATCTCAAATTACTTTAAAATACAACTCATTTTTAATATACTTTATATATACCCTGCTGTCATGGTCACGTGGTACCTCGTATAGCAGCAGTCCATATATACCGAGTATTTTAGCTCGGGCCGTATTTTATCCTAACATGCCAAACTCTGGCGAAAATTCATTTTCTTTGACTTGCTGCCCCTCTCACTTTCACGAATTTACTTATCACTTGTTTGAAATAGCGTAATGCTTAAAATAACAAAATAATCTCATCCCCGAACTTACGTCGATTAACTATTGCTACCTTCTATCATGCATCATGTACAACTCTGACCTTGTAAGTGCGTTTACGCGTCTCTTCTCTCCTTTTTTCTCCAGCTTTTAACCAATTTCTGGGCCTTACTTTGTGAACATATACAGAGCTTAATAAGAGGTCCTTCTGGGCATCTATAGGTATATTGAAGTTCTTCGCTCGGTACTTTGTTGAACTTACGAGTATTGTTATACCTTATCTCATAGATCCGTTTATTCATTCGTATGACTTTACTGCATCTAGGTAGGTCATACTATATCATAAGTGATAATTGGATTTATCCTTATTGTGGTCTGCAACCAACTCCAGGTTACTGTTGCTTATCCTATATGTATAAATCTATGTTCTTTAATACTTCTTCACTACTGTTCATCTTTATAATGACAGCCTAATCTCATCTCATGCTTTGTGACTTTTGTCCATCCATTGCCGATTCGCCTTAATGTAGATGTATCATCTATTAGTGATAACTTGATCTCTTATGTAACTTTACCGCTAGGGCTCACATCTCATCGTGGAACATTTGAAGTGATTGTCTTGATCCACTTGGGGGTGATACGATACTATACTTCCATAATCGTATTTCATATCATCCTAGTGTGATTTACCTTACGTGGGTATTTCAATCCTGTACAATTCATGAAGTCATTACTCAATCGAAGGCCCAAACGTCATCCTTCCTCTATCAGAATTACACCTTCATTATACTATCAGAGTAGCATTCTATCTCTTTTATAAGCCATTAGTTTTGACTCATTTGAGTTCATTTTGGCTATACTGAGCTTTGTATAACTTAGAGAAACCATCAGCTCTTCTTGTTTTCGTGGGATTAATCCTGAGGACTTATCCATTCTCGTCACCTTCTCACTTGACCTTTCTTATCCTTAATCCTTTCTTCCTAAAACCTTGTCGCTTCACCATACTTTAGCTTGTGACCTACACATGTTTATTTGTATTACTCGCAACCTTCCTTCTACTTGCTTTCATCATAGGTTCACTTGTGTTATTCAGGAACATCATTCGAGACATCACACTATCTCTAACTTTTCTTTACTCTCTTAACTAGACCTTTCCGTACCTAGAAATCATAGGCTGGATGATATACCACTGAAGACGCTGCTATCATTCCTGGATACTCAATCCCCGTGCTTCTAGCCTTTTATCCACAATATGGACTATTTAAAACTTTTTGCATTTTAGTATCTCGTATGTTGTTCACCTTTACCTTTCTTACCTTAAAATCTTGCATCGTATCGTTTAGATCTATTATGCTCTCCCTTCCACATATGTATAATTCACATTCACAACTTGAAGCTCTATTGTAATTCTTGCATATCCGGTGCCTATACAATCCGATGAGAGCTGCATGTCGAATTCTTATTAGGCTAGTAATTTCTAACTGCTTTTGTCGTATAACCATTATAGAATATGGTTGTTGTAATATCTCCCTTTTACATTTGATTTTAAGAGTACTTCTGTAATATTCTCAATCACGATTTCTATTATTTCTGGGTCAAATAACCGAATTATTATTTTACTTCGTTAATACAACTCTTTAGTTTCCCCCTTCTTCTGATCGGCCTTTATGTCAGCTTAAATTATCTCCCTCTCTGAGGTTGATGGTATTAGTTATTCTGTTTAGCCGTTTGTGGGTGCTGATGAATATGCATTATACAACCCTTTAAAAATTTAATCCCTCATTTACGACCTGGGCTCAATCTTTCTTGTATCGTATACCAGAGTCTTCTATGGACGTATATGCTGCATGTATAAACCACGAACCCTTAAGTGCGTTCATAACAAAACCAATTCTTGATCAATGATCGACTAATTTCTTTCGTTCCGTCTTAGCTTTCTTTCAATGTAAGCTATTACTTTTCCTGGTCTTTCAGCCCCCGTGTTGCATTCTTACTTAGCTTATATTAGTGCCTATACATTCCTGATATTTTGTATAACTCATATGATCTCGAATATTACTTTTAATTTTACTTCCCATTCATTATCCGCGGTAGGTGCTACTTTTCTTTGGAGTGCTTCCAATGTTGATGTGAGACTATTGTTACACGACCATTTGCTCTTTAGGTTAGTGTTCTTTGCTTGAAGCCTTCTTCCTTATTTCCTCAACTAATCTTTCATTGTGGTATTTAGAGGGGGAGGGTCCTCTGACTCTTGTAAGGATGCGAGCTTATCACATCTATGCCTGGCGGAATTGTTGATGTTGTTCCTCGCCTATAATTACCCTTAGTCACTTATCTCCACACCCTTATGCTTGTAAGGTTACTCATGAACTAATGTTTTAACTGCCTTCACGGTCACACTTTCTTATATTTCCATAACACACATACGGTACCTTTAACTACCCTGACTCATGTCTCAATATATGTCAAGTATTATAATGACATTAATGCGAGGCTGAATTCTCCATGTTAGGGTTCGCTATATTTATCTTGCTTAATCTGTTGATCTGTCTGTAATCTCTTGTTTAGTCATGACTAGGCTCTTCCTGAATCAACTACTAGCTACTCGTTGGCCAGTCCTCATACCCATATTCCGTGAAATCATTATTGGGTTATTTACTTTGTTGTTAACTTACCTCGCGCACTGGCTCCTTATTAATCATTAATATCTAGGGCAGGAACCCTTACTTCTTCTCCTTGACGTCGTGTTTGCATAATGCACTGGTATCGTAGCATATATGTAGGCTTGAATAAGTGCAATTTCATCCCTTTTTTTTTTGTCCCATTCTACATTTACAATTTCATAATTACTAGAACCACTTAATTCTGACGTAATATCATGTCATTCCATACTCCCCCCTTTAGGGGAGTACTAAGAGTTATAGCTACGACAATATGGCTATAGATGTTCTACCTCTTCATTTTTGGCGTCCTTTCACATTATCGATGAACCTTACTCTTCTTGTGGTAATCCTTTTGTATTAAGGATAACGAAATTCTTTACTCGCGAGGTGACAATTACTATAACTGGCACATACATTCTCTTAGGCTTAATTTTTTGCTCACATTTCTTACTTTAGGGAAGCGTCTTCTTGAATGCCCATTCTCTGAATTTTTCATGAATCTTTTTCTGATGTCCATTCTATTATTTTCGGCACGCAATCTTAAATTCTCATGATGTCGACCATTATCAAATTAGTAAATCCCTAATTCATGTTTACTTTATCTTGCTCACCAGTCCATATTGATTTCTATTACTCTAGGGTCTAACTTTCCTTTCTGTTAGTCACGTTAGAGTCGCGAACTTATTTATCGAAATGAGGACGTGGTTGTCTGGCCTATACTCTTTTGTTGCCATAAGGCCCACCACCTCTGGTCTCTTTCATCATTTGACTATAGATTCTGTAACAGTGTCATATTTTTGACCTACCATTGTTATCCATGTATCACATCTTACTCTTTAATGCTTCATTAGCTCTCTTCTTATTTCCTGCTAACATTTTTGTCTATCACTTTATTCTGAAACTTCAGCAAGATATTCTTTCGCTTTATGTTCTCCTTTCTTTTTTCATCGGCTCTTTGGGTTGCTCAACGTCCTTGCTCTACTAGGGATGGGAGCCATACCAAGGTAATATTTATCCCTTCGAGGCTTCCAGTGCCTATCTTTGTAGTACTTATATCTAGTTCTACTATCTTAGAGTGCACTATCTAGGTGTCTCACAAGTAGATCTATTATAACCTTTGTAATATCCGGGAATGTCAACTAACGCAAACCATCCATTCATCATTTCGGGTTACTCTAACCCTAGCCGGATCCTACTATCATGTCCTCCTCTTAAACAATATACGTTAGCTCCCATAGGGCATGACTGAGATAGGTGTGGCCGATTGTACGTACATCTATTACTGTTGAAGGTAATTCAAAATTATTATATCTCCCTTCCAGAATGGTAAATAATGGTAATCTTTATTAATTGGGTACCTGGTACCCTTCTTCACCTTGCTTCTTTTACTTGCTGCAACTTGCATTTAACTTCCGATTCCGTTACTCCTTTTTACCGTAAGAGAGGATGAGTATTCTTTCCTTAATACTCGTTATCAAGAATCGCGCACGTTTTAGTACACACATGATCTGCTAAAGACCCCGCATTTTCTCCTCATAAGCAAGATGCAAAATCGAGTTCCTCTAATTCAACACTTCCACAATTGTATCTCTTATCCATCATCTTTCTGAATATAGGCATCGTCTTATTACGAATAAAACAGAAGTTCGGAATTTGAATTCTTATAAATGAGCTCTACCAAACGATCTAGAGTAAGAACAAAGAGTGACGGTCCTAAATGCCTGTAGCCTTCTTCTTATAAGTGTGGTTCACGACACACCCATAACAAATACTCTACTAGACACGGCTTGTAGACTCCCTAGAAAATAACTACTCTGATACCACTTTTGTCACGACACAAACTGATGGGCCGCGACGGGCACCCGGTACCTTACTCAAAGGAGCACTAACGTAACGTATCTTTCTTATTACATCGTCATATACATGTGGCATACGAGCCTAATAGGCCAACATAATCATTTATAAACTCAAAACATAGGCCAAAAAGGCCGTGCAATCTTTGACGTACATGACATATGTCTACAAGCCTCTAAGAGTACATAAATATCATAAAGGTCGGGACAGAGGCCCGCCATGCCAAACAATACACGTCTAAGTCATACTATCCAAACAAGAAACTCCGAACCAAATGGCATGCACCAACATCCTGAGTCGATAGCCTACATGGAGGGCTCTCGACCTCTCTATCGGGACCTGCAGACATGAAACACAGTGTCTCCATGCAAAAGGGACGTCAATACGAATAATGTACCGAGTATGTAAGGCACATAAATAAATACATAAGAGAAATGAATGACATATAGAGTACATGAATCAATATGAGTATGAATGTCATGTCGTGCATAGGTACATATTTCATAACATCATCAGCATTTGAGGGCATTCCATCATATCATATCGGCCACTGTAGGCAAAATCATCATCGTATACGAGTTGATCAGGTGGTGGTGCGCATATAACGCCGTAACCTTTTCCCATATCACATATACATATATTTACATATATACGCGTATATAATGCCATCTACTCATGGCTCAATGTGCATATGTAAATGCATGAAATGCATATGAAATACGTCGATAAAATCTCTTGGTACGTCATAAGGCCATTATGCCTCTGATTAATATCATGAAATAGACTTTACCAGCATACGTATTTTCGAAACCCATGAACAGAAGATAATAATAATTCACATGGGGAATCAAGAATATAGACACCCCTAGTATTTCTATGAATAGAGTAATTTATGGAGACCGTGCATTTGCTCGTTTCTTCTGTGTCACATAGATCATGCCAAAAAGAAAGGATGGATAGCCTTAACATACCTGGACCGATTCTCTTTAGAATTCCTCTAACACACATCTTGTGTGACGGACATGTAACAACAAATTGAAGTAGGAAACAATTTGTATTCTTGAGAAAGATTATATCGGGCTTATTTATAATTTCAAAGTGGTCAAATTTCTAAGATGCTTATGAAATTTTTTCTTGATCCTTGAATTCTTGCTTGAGTTTATTGAAACGGAATGTCAGTCACGTTGCCAAGGCAAATTTCCTTCCATTTTTTATATACGCAACTCTTTTTAGAGAGGTCTTATGTATTAATGGTGTGGGCCCCACTAATTTGGTGACTTGGCCACAAACCTTACTAGGTTTTGACAACTTAATATGTGATTTTAAGAGTAACAATTTAGAGCTAGTCTTGCTGCCACGTTTCAAGGTGGGCAGGCTTAATCTTTATCGTGTAATTAGGTAATGTCTCGTTACCTGGTAATTAATCAATTAGCCGCATAATTAATAAATATCTCAAATTACTTTAAAATACAACTCATTTTAATATACTTTATATATACCCTACTGTCATGGTCACGTGTTACCTCGTATGCCACTAGTCCATAAAAACCGAGTATTTTAGCTCGAGCCGTATTTTATACTAACATGCCAAACTTGGGCGAAAATTTATTTTCTTTGACTTCCTTCCCCTCTCACCCTCACGAGTTTACTTATCACTTTTTTGAAATAGCGTAATGCTTAAAATATTAAAATAATCTCATCCCCGAACTTACGTCTATTAACTTACGACGAAACTTTGACATACGAAAATGCGTGATGTAACAGGGAGGCAGTGAGACTCTAGTTGCCCGGACACCTGAGCAGGCTACTCAGGGCCGGCAGACACTAGCGGCGGTTCCAGTCTAGCTTGTTGCTCCAGTTCAGGACTTCGTGGTCCCGGCTATGCCAGATGATAAGCAGCGTAGGCTTGGGAGGTTTGTAGACTACAACCTCCGACATTCAGTGGTGCTGAGGGCGAGGATGCCCATGGTTTCTTAGATAAGTGACGGAGAATGCTGCGTACTGCTAGGATTTTGGAGACCAGTGGGGTCTCATTTTCTACTTTTCAGCTCTCTAGTGTTCCTTTCACTTGGTGGGGGTCTTTTGAGAGGCGTAGGCCTGTTGTTTCAGCACCCCTTACCTGGCAGCAGTTCTCCACTATGTTCTTGGAGAATTATGTACCCCAGTCGGGAGGAGCATCACATTCATTTTGAGCAGCTGCGTCAGGGGGAGCTACCAGTGACATAGTACGAGATGCGATTTTTTGATCTGGATCGTCATGCCACCGACTTGGTCCCTACCGACAGGGAGAGGATTAGGAGGTTTATAGATGGCCGTACATATGAGCTCCACCTTTTCATGAAACGGGAGAGAGTATCAAATGCTACATTCGAGAAGGTTGTTGATATTGCTCGAGATATTGAGTTGGTTCGCCGCCAGGAGGGGGGTAGAGAGGGTGGCCAAGAGGTGTCGTGGATCGGGCGGTTCTAGTGGTGCTCCTTCTCGGGGGGAGTTTTAGCATAGTAGGGGCCGTTCATTCAGGCCTCCTCGGTCAGGCCGCCCAGCCTATAATGGTGCATTTTCTTGGCATGGTCCCCGCGGTTTTCAGCCACGCCATTCTTCATTCGGTGTCTTTCCAGCTAGAGTACAGCTTGAGAACCATCAACTTAGGGTTCTTCTATGCATGTTTCTCCTAGTGTCCATTCAGGTGCGAGGATTCATTTCAGTCCCAGTCTCCAGCTCTAGGGAGCTGTTTTGAGTGTGGAGGGTTCGGGTATATGAGGAGGCATTTTCCTCATTTTCTTGGAGGTCCATCTCAGATGAGGAACCATCTTTCATCTTCAGCTCCAGTTACTTCACCACCAACCCAGGCAGCCAGGGGTGGTAGTTAGTCAGCTAGAGGCCACCCTAGAGGGGGAGGTTGAGCAGGTGGAGCTCAGGCACGTATGTATGCCTTTCTAGCCAGACCAGATGCTATGGCCTCCGATGCAGTGATCGTAGGTATTGTCTCAGTCTGTTGCCGAGATTCTTTGGCTTTATTTGACCCTGGTTCTACATATTCCTATGTTTCATCATATTTTGCCCATTTTATGGATATGCCCCTTGATTCTTTAGTTACATTTGTTCATGTGTCGACTCCGGTGGGCGATACTGTTGTTGTGGACCGTGTGTGATATCTAATGGGGGTCTGGAGACTCGAGTGGACCTACTGTTACTCAGCATGGTCAATTTTGATGTGATATTTGGCATGGACTGGTTATCTCCGTGTCATGCCGTTATTCATTGTCAGGCTATGACCGTGACATTAGCTATGCCCGGATGTCTGAGGGTTGAGTGGAGAGGGTCTGCTGATTATGTGCCTAACAGGACGATTTCCTACCTGAAGGCTCAGCGTATGGTTGAGAATGGGTGTTTATCGTTTCTGGCTGTTGTGAGGGATGTCAGTTGTGAGACTACCGCTATTGATTCGGTTCTTGTGATCCGTAATTTTCCGGACATGTTTCCTGCAGACTTTCCAGGCATGCCGCCTGACAGGGACATTGATTTTGGTATAGACCTAGTGCCAGTGACTCAGCCTATTTGTATTCCACCTTATCGTATGGAACCAGCAGAGCTAAAGGAATTAAAGGAGCAGTTTTCGGGACTCCTATATAAGGCTTCATTCGGCCTAGTGTGTAATCTTGGGGTACACCGGTGTTGGTTGTAAATAAGAAAGATGGTTCTATGCGTATCTGTATTTATTATCTGCAACTGAGCATGGTTACGGTGAAGAACCGGTATCCCTTGCTTTGTATAGATGACTTGTTTGATCAGTTGTAGGGTGTCAGGGTATTTTCCAAGATTGACTTGCAATCCATCTAACATCAGTTGAAGATTTGGGGGCCAGAACTCCCGAAGATTGCTTTCAGGACTATATATGGTCATTATGAGTTCCTGGTTATGTAATTTGGGTTGACCAATGCCCCAACATCTTTTATGCACTTGATGCACATTGTATTTTTGCCTTATCTGGATTCTTTCGTCATTGTGTTCATTGACGATATCTTGGTGGATTCCCGATCTCGGGAGTATCATGAGCATCATTTGAGAGTTATGCTTCAGACATTGAGAGAAAAGAGGTTGGATGAAAATTTTTTGAAGTGTGAGTTCTGGATTGATTCGGTAGCATTTTTAGAGAATGTGGTGTCCAGTGAGGGTATTCAGGTTGATTCGAAGAAGGTAGAGGCGGTGCAGGGTTGTCCTTGTCACAACCCAAGCTCGAGGATCATGACTAGCACCCGGGCCATACTTGCCGAGAACCAACATACATTTTATATAACCTTCTTATTATCTTTAAGGGATTACGAGATCAATATAAATGGTAGATATGGATCATGAACATATATCACATGGGTTGGCGAGATTTCTAAGAAACTACATAAAAGGTATGAGCTACAATGCTGCCATGAAAGACTTTACAACAAAAAGTAGTCAACAAGGCATACCAAACTATACATGAGTCGACACCTGTCTATGAGCCTCTACAGGAGCATAAGTAATGCAACATACCCGGAACAGGGCCCCGACATACACATAATATCTGTAACAAAAATGCATACCAAGACCACGGCAAGTCAAGAGAAGGGATCTCGCCTATAATCGTTGAACTGGAAAGCCTATTTTGGTGGGGGGCTTTGTCTACCTGTCTATCAGGACCTGCAGCACGACATGCAGCGTCCACAAATAAAAAAATGTCAGTACGAATAAAGTACTGCATACGTAAGGCAGGAAAGCATAAATAAGAACATTAATGTAAAGAGAGATGTAGGAGATACAGCCTGTAGCATCTGGGTGCTTCTAAGAGACATTAACATGAAATGCATGATACATATATACACATAATCTTTTTAAACATCCGCCTTTGTGGGCATCATCATCATCATATAAGACTCGCCTTTGTGGGCATCATCATCATCATATCATACCCGGCCTCAAAGAGGACTCAGTAAACCCAACTGATTAGTGGTTGCACAATAGGTTCCATACCCGGCCGACTATAGCGCGACTCGGTAGACTAAAATATATACATATATATATAATGCACGCAGGACTCACTGGAATCATGTTCTGAACATTTCGAAGCGACGTAAGTAGGGCTAACTCTTCATCTATAATATTATAAGAATCAGGAAGTATCAACAACATTGATAACATAAGAATAAGATACGAAACCTCAACATCAATTGTTCCATAAGAAGGGAAACAATGTAAGTACTACTAGCTTCTAAGAGAAGAGTGTGTTTTGAAGCTCGTTCATTGCATCATGTACAATCGGAGTCGTACAAAAGAAGGAAAAGGATAGCCTCACATACCTTTTATATACTTCCCCAACCTCAAGCTACACAAATTTCACAACTCCTTAATCTACAATAAGAGAAACGACAATATCGTTATCGTTTAAGCGTCATAACTATTATGTATCGACCACAACCTATTTTACGATGAAATGGACAGCTACTTTCCTATTTATATGAATTCACAAAAGTAAAAAAAAAACCACCAAACAGCCCAAAAAACATCAATAATTAACATATTGAACCTCCCAAAACAGTCCACACACAACCTAATCACTTCACACATAAGACGACCACCGTAGTCGTGTTAAACGACCCGTAACTGTTACAACGAACGACCAGCTCACAACACTACATATATATGGTGTTTCCCAACACTATTCCTCCTCCAAACTCCACAAAAAAGTAGTAAAACACGCAGCCCTA
Source organism: Nicotiana paniculata (assembly GCA_005239505.1). NCBI lineage: Eukaryota > Viridiplantae > Streptophyta > Magnoliopsida > Solanales > Solanaceae > Nicotiana > Nicotiana paniculata. The sequence goes on from MDKI01121320.1 coordinate 47,338, forward strand.
CAACAACACAAAACAGTCCTCTACAAGTCAAATAACTCGAACTCACGGCTTCCAATCACCGTCCCGTGAGTTCTAACTATTAGGAAACATATTTATCAATATTCCTTGATATTTAAACACTTAAATACAGATATTAGACTTTTCTTAACTATGAAGTACCTTCCAAAACTCTAACTACAAAGAAAAAGGAGAGGCAGTATAATGACACTTACGTCGCAGGGATCATTTTGATGTTATTGCTTCTCGATTTCTTGCCCGGAATGATAATCTTCTTTGAAACCCTACAATATAGCTTGAGGTGATGTTTATGGGTGTTCTCTGGTCGGTTTATGATTACTAATGAAGAGAAAGCCGACCTAAGGTTTAGATATATCATGTTTGGAAAAGTCAAAGAGGTGCTAGCTTGGCACCCTGGGATTGGTCCATCTTCTGCCACTTATATCATTTTATCCTGGTGTCGTATGATTGAACGGCTTAGAGAATTGGAAAATATATTAAAATACCTTCAATTTGCTATATTATATGTCTCGCGAAACTACAAATATCTCTCTACTCCCACGTCATGTCGATGAACGGTTTAATGCATTGGAAGATGGACTCATAGATATTAAATTTATTTGGTATATCATCCAATAATTTAAAGTATATTGGGAGAAAATCTCAGTTACATTTGAACTAACTTTAAGCACATTATGAGTGTAACTTGTAAAGACATTTGCCGACTTTTGTTCCACAACTTGCTTGACTTCAAAATGTAGAACACAACACAACTATCATACGATTAAAATTAAATAATAGCATAACCTCCTTATCATGTAATGAACTGTAGTCTCACCCGAAAGTACATGTTATAACATTCCAAACTCGTCGACTTTCGACGAAACTTTTTTTCTTCGATTGGTTTAGCTTCTAAGCTTTCCAACCCTCTTGGTACTCGTTATTCGTGATCTTAAATATTTGTAACCTCCAATGTAACATGATTAACTTACTTTATTTTCCATCAAATATAATCTTATTCCTGAGCTTACATCAATTGACTTACGATGTACTCTCACGTACGAAACCATGGGGTGTAACACCATTCCCCCCATTGGAACATTCTTCCTCTAATGTTGACTAATGCACTTTTCCATATCTTAAGTAATAACTCTTACAAATAATTTAATATTGTCTTTTCCATCTAGGGAGTTGTTCGGTGAATAAATCCAAAGGCTAGAACATTTCCCCCTTTAGGTCTCTTTCTCACACCACGACTTGTGGTAGAACTCCTTTCAATGTCGTAACTATTTTGCACCCTTTTTCATGCAGCCTAGACAATTCTAACCTTGAATGTGCGCCAATGCGACTTTTATCTCCTTTTTATTTCTTGTTAGCTTTTAACCTATCTTTATGATTTAATTGGTGAAGATATATTGTACTATGACAAGCTGTCCCTCTGGGCATCTATAGGTGTACTAAAGTTCTTTGTTTCGTATTTTGTTGAACTTACGACTATCACTATATCTGTGTTCATAGCCTCAGTTATCTATGCTTATGGATTCACCACTACTAGTTAGGTCATATTATACCATAACTCTTACTTCGGTTTATTATTATGTAGACTTGCCAACCAACTCCAGTATTTTCCCTTACTGCTTATCCTATATGTATAAATCTAAGCCATTTAATGCTTCCTTATTACCGTCCATCTTAATAATGACAGCATAATCTCATCTCATACTTTGTAACTTTTATCCTTTCATTGTTGATTCACCTTCATATTGATCTGTAATCTACTACTGATAATTTAAAATCTCTTATGTAATATATCGTCACTAGGGCTCCCTGATCCACTTAGGGACGTTACTATAATGCAATAATTGTATTTCATAGCATCTCAATGTGATTCATCTTATGGGGGGTATTCTAATCACGTGGAGTTGATGAAATACTTGTTCTCTAAATCATTACACAATCAAAGGACTAAACATCATCCTCTTAGCATTTATCACAATTACACCCTTACTTTACTACCTTCCAGTAGTAGAGAGACCTTTAGCACTTGATTTTCAGGCTTTAGCAGGTCAGTTGGTGAGATTGGATCTATCATAGCCTCCGAGGTTATTGGAATGTGTAGCTTCCAAGTCTTCTCTTTATGATCAGATTATAGCATGCGAATATGATGATCCACATCTGCTTGTTCTTCAGGACAGGGTCCGTCACGGTGATGCGAGTGATGTGGTTATTGGTGGTGATGGGGTCATGAGGATGCAAGGCTGGATTTCCTTTCCCAACGTGGATGGGCTTCGGGATTTAATTCTAGCTGAGGCCCGCAGTTCGCGGTATTACATCCATCGGGGTGCCGCGAAGATGTATCAGGGTCTGAGACAACATTTATTGGTAAATGCGGATGAAACGAGATATTGTTGAGTTTGTGGCTCGGTGTCAAGTATGAGCACCAGAGGCCAGTGGGACTGCTTCAAAGATTTGATATTCCGGAGTGGAAGTGGGAGCGAATCAGAATGGACTTTGTAGATGGGCTCCCACGCACTTCGACGAGGTTTGATGCTATATGGGTTATTGTGGATCGGCTGACCAAGTCTGTGCACTTCATTTCTGTTGGTACTACTTATTCTTCAAAGTAGTTAGCTGAGATTTATATCCGGGAGATTGTCCGATTGCATGGGGTTACAGTTTCTATCATTTCTGACAGAACTCAGTTCACATCTCAGTTTTGGAGAGGCGTACAAGGAGAGTTGGGTACTCAGGGCGATTTGATCACTGCGTTTCTTCCTGAGAGCGACGGCCAGTCGGAGCGTACTATTCATATTTTGGAGGACATGTTGCGTGCATGTGTCATTGACTTTGGGAGTTCATGGGACGAGTTTCTACAACTCGCGGTGTTTGCATATAACTATAGTTATCAGGTGAGTATCCAGATGGCTCCGTATGAGGCTTTATATGGTATGAGGTGCAGATCTTTGGTTGGTTGGTTTGAGTCGGGTGAGGCTAGGCTATTCGACACAGACTTGGTTTAGGATGCGTTGGGTAATACAAAATTGTTTCAGCAGCGGCTTAATACGGCACAATCTAGGCAGAAGAGTAATGCAGACGGGAAGGTCCGAGATGTATCTTTCATGGTTGGGGAGAAGGTACTGCTAAAGATTTCACCAATGAAGGGTGTTATAAAGTTTGGGAAGAGGGGAAAGCTGAGTCCCCGATTTATTAGGCCTTTTGAGGTGCTTTAGAGGGTTGGGGAGGTGGCTTATAGACTTGCCTTGCCTCCCTGCTTATCGAGTATTCATCCGGTGTTCCACATTTCAATGCTCCAGAAGTATGTTGGTGACCCGTCTCATGTCTTGGACTTCAGCACAGTTCAGCTTGAGGGTGATATGTCATAGGTAGAGCCAGTGGCAACTTTAGGTCGTCAGGTCAGGAAGCAGAGGTCTAAGGGTATAACTTCAGTGAAGGTTCAATAGAGAGGACAACCGGAGTAGGATGCCACCTAGGAGACCGAGCGGGAGATGCGGGACAAATATCCTCACTTATTTGAGACTCCATGTATGTTTCTAGACCCGTTAGAGGAAAGATATCGTTGGTCGTTTCGTGTGACTAGCCATGTTTCCCGCATTTCTTCTTTATAATATATTTCTTAGCATGTTTATGTTGTGTTGGGTCGGATAGATTGAGTTCATAGTGATCGTGGTCAGAACATAGGCACTTAGCCTCTTAAAGTTGCCCAATAGTTGAAAAGTCAAACTGAGAATTAAGTAATTGGTAAACGAGCCCGGAATAAGGATTTTATGGTTTGGATAGCTTCGCTAGGTGATTTGGGAATTAGGAGTGTGTTCGGAAGGTTCTTGATGTCATTTTGGATAAGTGTGCAAATTTCAGGTCAATCAGACGTGTTTTGGTTAGTTTCAGCATCGTTGGCGAAATTTTGAAGTTTCAAAGATCATATGCTTGAATTTGAGGTAATTTTTGTGTTTTCATATTCTTTTTGGTGTTTCGAAGGATCGACTAAGTTTGAATTATGATATGGGTGTGTTGGTATGTTTGGTTGGGACCCCGAGTGGCTTGAGATTGATTTCGGATGGCTGGCAGAGGTTTGAACTTGGGAAATTTGCAGCAAATAGCTACTGGTGTGGCCGCACCTGTGGATGGGCAGCTGCATATGCGACGCCGCAGGTGCGAAGGTCCAGGCGTAGGTGCGAAAAGAGGCTAGGCAGGAGGCGTAGGTGCGAAAAGAGGCTAGGCAGGTGCCCGAATTGGACTGTTAGTGGGTTTTCGCAGGTGCGCACCTGGGACCGCAGGTGCGAGGAAAGGTCTGCAGGTGCGGATTAACTGGGCAGAACTGTATAAAAGAATGCCTTTGTGAATTTTTTATTATTCTTCCATTGTTGCATACGGGTGGAGCTTATTTGAGAGAAAATTGAAGAAGGTCTTCGATGATCTTCAGTGGAGGTAAGTTCCCGGACTATATAACTCGTTTCTATGCTATTTTATTTCGGATTAGGCTTGTAATTTGAAGAATAAAAGTGGAAAAAGTTGGGAAAAATGGGGAGGAAGATTGTTAATTCTTTTGGTGAGGATGAGGATTCTATTGATGTAAATTTTATTGAATTCCGAGACGTGGGCCTGGGGCTCGGTTATGGCCGAATTTTGAGAATTATGTTAAAATTTATGTCTTTTGATTGGGTTTTCTTCCGTTAGCGTATATTAATTGGGTTAATCTGATTTTGGTTAGATTCGGAGCATTTGGGAGCCAATTCGAGGGGCAAGCGCATCGTGGAGTAGCTTTTGGTTGTTTGACATAAGTAACGATTGTAACTCTAAACCTGAGGGTATGACACCCCGTTATTTGTTATTGTGCTGATAAATGAGGTGACACACATGCTAGGTGATGAGTGCGGGGGCGTGCACCGATAGGGATTGTGACTTGCTCCATCCCGTAGCGACTATTAAGCCGCGTATTCGATTTAGAACCTTAGGAAATCCTGTCTTTCAGAAGTTTATACTTGTTTATGCGTTGTGAGCCATGTTTGGGGCTTTTTGTCAATCTGTTTAGACCCTTAGGGGTATTTTACATGTATGGGCCTTGAGTCGACCTGTATAGACCCTCAGGGTGTACTTTTTAACTATTCTACCACTATCCTGTTAGTAAATTGTGAACACAGTCATTGTTTCCTACTTGTTGTTATTTTCACTTTTATCACACTGCTTTGAAACCTCAGAAAAGTATTTTGGGCTGAGTCTAGTAAGTCGAGATGAATTGCCCAAGTGGTTTGTGAGGGTGACAGAGTTAGGTCAAGAGCTGAGTTTGTGATGATACCCATGGATCGGGCTGCACGCCGCAACAGTATATATGTGTTAGGCCGAGCGCCGAGTATGGGGGGATAGTTATGGGACGGGCTGCACGCCGCAGCAATATATATGATATATATTATATGTGGCTCGGGCTACATGCCGCAACGATATAGATTATATACGGATCGGGTTGCACGACGCAACAATATATGTTACAGATGTATCGGGCTACACGCTGCATGACTATACATATTGGATCGGCTTGCACGCCGCAGCAGATGCTTCGGCTGAAGAACCTCAAGGAGTTTGTACACCCCCAGTGAGCGCATTCAACTATTATATGGATCGGGTTGCACGCCGCAGCAATATATGTTATAAATATGGATCGGGCTTCACGTCGCAGCAGTGTAAATATATATATGTATGTTTAAATGTAGTGGAGCGGGCTGCCCGCGCAGCAGTTGTGTCTGTTCATGGTACTTATGGAGTACGAGTGTTATGTGACAGCATAAGATACTGATAGTGGAGTCACAAGAGGCTAAGAGGCTTGCCTGAGAGGATTGCCTGAGAGGCTTTATTGTGAGTGATACTATGCCCGAGGGGCTTATATTCTATGAAAATGTTGTTTTCACTCCTCTTTACATTGAGCCTCTGATAATAAATGTTGGATAAATGTTTTCATACGAGATTTTTAAATGAAAACCGGGGTTGAATGAAATACTCGGAATTGTAGATTTCTTACTTGATTTGCTCATTTCCACTGTTATTCATTATATGGATTGATATGATTTAAATGGCTCATCACTACGCTCAAGTTTTTAGGTACATTGATTACTTACTGAGTTGGCGTACTCACCTTACTCCCTGCACCTCTGCGTGCAGATCAATGTACCAGAACATCCCATTAGTTGATTTCTGGACGAGCTTGGAGTTGTTCGAGGATTGAGGTAGCTGCTTAGCGTCCTCAGCTCACCTCCTTTCCTTCCCTCAATTATAGTTTCTTTTGAACTTTTGTACCTCTGACTTTTATTGTAGGCTGTCACTACTGTACATTGTATTTTTAGTCTTAGATGATCATGACATTTGACTTCAGGTTTTGGGGAAGTGTGAATTTGTTTTAGATCTTTCTGATATTTTCAAAATCTGCTAAAGATTTTTGAATTTATGGGATATATTGATAATCTAAGTTGGTTGGCTAGTCTAGTTCCATGATAGGCGCCATCACGGACGGCTTAGGATGTGGGGATGTGACAACAACCTCACACTCAACGTGCAATACATCGAGACCTTATCTCAGCCTCATAACGATGCACTGCTAATTTCTTTCCTTTTAAATAAAATTCAAGTTAAACGTGTGCTTGTGGATCCAGGTAGTTTGGCAAATATTATCAGGTTGAGGGTCGTGGAGGAGCTCGGGCTGCTCGACCAAATCATGCCAACCTCTCGAGTCCTAAATGGGTTCGACATGGCGGGTGGGTCAATGAAGGGGGAAATCATCCTCCCTGTCAACATGATCGGGACCATACAAGCCACCAAATTTCATGTCATTGAAGGTGACATGAGGTACAATGCCCTTTTTGGAAAGCCATGGATACGTAGTATGAGAGTAGTACCATCATCCCTTAATCAAATAATGAAGTTTCCCAAAAAAGATGGTGTGAAAACGGTGTATGGAGAGTAACATGCAGCCAAAGAGATGTTTGTAGTGCATGACCTGGCACCCTTATCGGCTCCATCTACCTTTGAGAAATAAAAAAGGCGAACAGGTAGCTAAATAGCAATAATAGCACATACACTCGATTGAGCCCAAAGGACAAGTGATCGATGAACAGCTGGTCGAGCAAGGAGAAGAAGACTTCCTCACCCTCGGAACCTTCATTTTCCCCGAGGAATCAGATGCAACGAAGTCTACTATCGAACAACTCGAGCATCCAATATTTATCAAATATCTTCCAAAACGAAAGGTATACCTGGGAACGGGACTAACTCCCGAACTCAGGAAAAAACTTATTCAATTTCTTATTGATAACATCGATTGCTTCGCTTGGTCCCATTTACATATGACAGGGATCCCACCAGAGGTTACCCCTATTGACTAAGTGTCGATCCCAGGTTCAAACTGCTGAAGCAAAAAATGAGGCCGTAATCTAAGCTAAATCATACATTCATCAAAGATGAGGAAACTAAGCTTCGTAAAATAGGATCAATTAGGGAGGTAAAATACCCCGAATGGCTAGCTAATGTAGTAGTAGTCCCTAAAAAGCGAAATAAGCTGAGAATGTGTGTATATTACAAATATTTAAATAAAGCATGCCCTAAAGATTCTTTCCCACTTCCAAACATCGACCGTCTAATCGATGATATGGCTCGCCACGAGATTCTTACTTTTCTCGACGCCTACTCCGGGTACAATCAAATTCAGATGAACTTGGAAGACCAGGAAAAGACTTCGTTTATCACGAAGTATGGCACATATTGCCATAATGTAATGCCTTTTTGGCTAAAAAACGCACGATCTACATACCAACGCGTAGTTAATAAGATATTCGAACATCAAATAGGAAAGTCTATAGATGTTTACATGTATGACATGTTAGTTAAGTCCCTGCGCGCAAAGGACCATCTGAACCATTTGCAAACAACGTTTAATGTTCTAAGAAGATACAACGTGAAGCTCAACCACAAGAAATGCTCTTTTGGAGTCGGCTCGGGCAACTTTTTGGGCTTTATGGTGTCAAGTAGTGGAATCGAGATCAACCCCGATAAAATCAAAGCCATCGAGGAGATCACCGTGGTAAATAATCTAAAAGCAGTACACTGGCTGACCGGATGGATAGCAGCCTTAAGCCGGTTCATCTCAAGGTCATCGGACAAGAGTCATCACTTTTTCTCCCTTCTTAAGAATAAAAACAACTTCGAGTTGACTCCGGAATGCCAACATGCCTTGGAAGAATTAAAACGGTATCTCTCGAGCCCACCGTTGCTCCATCCCCAAAGGAGGATGAAACACTATACTTGTATATGGCCGTGTCCGAAGTTGCGGTACGTGGCGTGTTGGTTCGAGAAGAACAAGGTACGCAGTTCCCTATTTATTACATCAGTCGGACCCTGGGAGGTGCTGAAACTAGGTACGAACACATAGAAAAACTAGCTATTGCATTAGTAAGTGCATCTAGGAAGTTGAAACCATACTTTCAATATCATCATATATGTGTGTTAATTACATACCCATTTTGAAACATCTTGCACAAGCCCGAATTATCGGGCCGATTGGCCAAATGGGCTATCGAACTTGTAGGGTACGGTAACAAATATCAACCTCGAATGGCTATCAAGTCTCAAATTTTGGCAGACTTCATGCATGATTTTGGCCTGCCCTCGTGCCCGAAGTGGATAAAGAACTCCTGCTAAAAATTGGCACATCATCGGGGGTATGGACCCTGTTCACTGACGGTGCCTCGAATGTGAAAGTGTCCAAGCTGGACATAGTTCTAAAACTTCCTATGGGCAGAGTCATTAGAAGAAAACATAGAACTTGACTAACAATCAGGCCGAGTATGAGGCCATGACTAGATGTATCAAACTAGCCAAGGGCCTAGGAGCAGAGATCATCGAGGCAAAATGTGACTATCCTCTGGTTGCAAACCAAGTATATGGGAGCTTTGAGGTTCGAGAATATAGGATTCAAAGATACTTGAACAAGCTTGAAATGACATTGAATCACGTCAATGTGTGGACCCTGGTTCATATATCTCGAAAACAAACAACAAGGTTGATGCACTCGCGAAATTGGGTTTGTCTATTGAAGAACACATAGTCTCGGGGATTGTCGAACAATTATAAAATCTGTGATCGAAGAATGCCACGCAGAGATCAACTCAACAAATCTAACATGGGATTGGAGAAACAATTACATCGACTACTTAAAACATGGGAAGCTCCCTACGGACCCAAAAGAATAAAGTGCCCTTCGAGCCAATGCAGCCCAGTTTTCGCTCGATAAAAATGGAACCTTTAATAGGAATCCCTTCGACGGACCACTAGAAATATGCTTGGGACTGGGAGATACCAACTATGCGCTACGAGAAATCCACGAAGGCAGTTGTGGCGAGTATGAGCACTATAGGCCAGCTCGACTGCTTCAAAGATTTGATATTCCAGAGTGGAAGTGGGAGCGAATTAGAATGGACTTTGTAGATGGGCTCCCACGCACTTCGACGAGGTTTGATGCTATATGGGTTATTGTGGATCGGCTGACCAAGTCTGTGCACTTCATTTCTGTTGGTACTACTTATTCTTCAAAGCAGTTAACTGAGATTTATATCTGGGAGATTGTCCGATTTCATGGGGTTACAGTTTCTATCATTTCTGACAGAACTCAGTTCACATCTCAGTTTTGGAGAGGCGTACAAGGAGAGTTGGGTACTCAGGGCGATTTGAGCACTGCGTTTCATCCTGAGAGCGACGGCCAGTCGGAGCGTACTATTCATATTTTAGAGGATATGTTGCGTGCATGTGTCATTGACTTTGGGAGTTCATGGGACGAGTTTCTACAACTCGTGGAGTTTGCATATAACTATAGTTATCAGGTGAGTATCCAGATGGCTCCGTATGAGGCATTATATGGTATGAGGTGCAGATCTTTGGTTGGTTGGTTTGAGTCGGGCGAGGCTAGGCTATTCGACACAGACTTGGTTTAGGATGCGTTGGGTAATACGAAATTGTTTCAGGAGCAGCTTAACACGGTACAATCTAGGCAGAAGAGTAATGCAGACAGGAAGGTCCGAGATGTGTCTTTCATGGTTGGGGAGAAGGTACTGCTAAAGATTTCACCAATGAAGGGTGTTATAAAGTTTGGGAAGAGGGGCAAGCTGAGTCCCCGATTTATTAGGCCTTTTGACGTGCTTCAGAGGGTTGAGGAGCTGGCTTATAGACTTTCCTTGCCTCCCTGCTTATCGAGTATTCATCTGGTGTTCCATATTTCAATGCTCCAGAAGTATGTTGGTGACCCGTCTCATGTCTTGGACTTCAGCACGGTTCAGCTTGAGGGTGATATGTCATATGAGGTAGAGCCAGTGGATACTTTAGGTCGTCAGGTCAGGAAGCAGAGGTCTAAGGATATAACTTCAGTGAAGGTTCAGTGGAGAGGACAACCGGAGTAGGATGCCACCTAGGAGACCGAGCGGGAGATGCCGGACAGATATCCTCACTTATTTGAGACTCCATGTATGTTTCTAGACCCGTTAGAGGAAAGATATCGTTGGTCGTTTCGTGTGACTAGCCCTGTTTTCCGCATTTCTTCTTTATAATATATTTCTTAGCATGTTTATGTTGTGTTGGGTCGGATAGATTGAGTTCGGAGTGATCGTGGTCAGAACATAGGCACTTAGCCTCTTAAAGTTGCCCAATAGTTGAAAAGTCAAACTGAGTATTAAGTAATTGGTAAACGAGCCCGGAATACAGATTTTATGGTTTGGATAGCTTCGTTAGGTGTTTTGGGAATTAGGAGTGTGTTCGGAAGGTTCTTAATGTCATTTTGGATAAGTGTGCAAATTTCAGGTCAATCAGACGTGTTTTGGTTAGTTTCAGCATCGTTGGTGAAATTTTGAAGCTTCAAAGATCATATGCTTGAATTTGAGGTAATTTTTGTGTTTTCGTATTGTTTTTGGTGTTTCGAAGGATCGACTAATTTTTAATGATGATATGGGGTGTGTTGGTATGTTTGGTTGGGATCCCGAGTGTCTTGATATTGATTTCGGATGGCTGGCAGAGGTTTGAACTTGGGAAATTTGCAGCAAATAGCTACTGGTGTGGCCGCACCTGTGGATGGGCAGCTGCATATGCGACGCCGCAGATGCGAAGTTCCAGGCGTAGGTGCGAAAAGAGGCTAGGCAGGAGGGGTCTGCATGTTCGAAGAGTTGTCGCGCATGCGAAGCTGAAGGTGCGGAAAAGGGACCGCAGGTGCCAGAATTGGACTGTTAGTGGGTTTTCGCAGGTGCGCACCTGGGACCGCAGGTGCGAGGAAAGGTCTGCAGGTGCGGATTAACTGGGCAGAACTGTATAAAAGAATGCCTCTTTGAATTTTTTTATTATTCTTCCATTGTTGCATGCGGGTGTAGCTTATTTGAGAGAAAATTGAAGAAGGTATTTGATGATCTTCAGTGGAGGTAAGTTCCCGGACTATATAACTCGTTTCTATGCTATTTTGTTTCGGATTAGGCTTGTAATTTGAAGAATAAAAGTGGAAAAAGTTGGGGAAAAAGGGGAGGAAGATTGTAAATTCTTTTGGTGAGGATGAGGATTCTATTGATGTAAATTTTATTGAATTCCTAGACGTGGGCCTGGGGCTCGGTTATGGCCGAATTTCGAGAATTATGTTAAAATTTAGGTCTTTCGATTGGGTTTTTTTCCGTTAGCGTATATTGATTGTGTTAATCTGATTTTGGTTAGATTCGGAGCATTTGGGAGCCAATTCGAGGGGCAAGCGCATCGTGGAGTAGCTTTTGGTTGTTTGACATAAGTAACGATTGTAACTCTAAACCTGAGGGTATGACACCCCGTTATTTGTTATTGTGTTGATAAATGAGGTGACACACATGCTAGGTGATGAGCGCGGGGGCGTGCACCGATAGGGATTGTGACTTGCTCCGTCCCGTAGCGACTATTAAGCCGCGTATTCCATTTGGAACCTTACAACATCCTGTCTTTCAGAAGTTTATACTTGTCTATGCGTTGTGAGCCATGTTTGGGGCTTTTTGTCGATCTGTTTAGACCCTTAGGGGTATTTTCCATGTAGATGGGCCTTGAGCCGACCTGTATAGACCCTCAGGGTGTACTTTTTAACTATTCTACCACTATCCTGTTAGTAAATT